>JAXIVH010000026.1:2785825-2858816 GCA_036785325.1 Urophycis tenuis | reverse complement strand
CAGTGGTTCTGGATCTACTCAGATCAGTAGATCTGATACATCTGACAGTGGTTCTGGATCTACTCAGATCAGTAGATCTGATACATCTGACAGTGGTTCTGGATCTACTCAGATCAGTAGATCTGATACATCTGACAGTGGTTCTGGATCTACTCAGATCGTTACATCTGATAGGTCTGACCATGGTTCTGGGTATACTCAGATCAGTACATTTGATCATGGTTCTGGATCTACTCAGATCAGTACATCTGATATCTCTGACCGTGGTTCTGGATCTACTCCGATCAGTACATCTGATACGTCTGATTGTGGTTCTGGGTCTACTCAGATCAGTACATCTAATATGTCTGACTGTGGTTCTGCATCTACTCAGATCAGTAGATCTGATACATCTGACAGTGGTTCTGGATCTACTCAGATCGTTACATCTGATAGGTCTGACCATGGTTCTGGGTATACTCAGATCAGTACATTTGATCATGGTTCTGGATCTACTCAGATCAGTACATCTGATATCTCTGACCGTGGTTCTGGATCTACTCCGATCAGTACATCTGATACGTCTGATTGTGGTTCTGGGTCTACTCAGATCAGTACATCTAATATGTCTGACTGTGGTTCTGCAATCTACTCAGATCAGTGGGGTGTTTCATCCTGGCATAGGATCAGTAGCAAACCAGCATAGAGTTCAAAGAAAAGCCCAACGCTTACAACGACCCCTTATTTTGCACTGCTGCAATTCCCACTTTTAGAGACAGAACACATTTTATTTTCCTTTGTGTCTGCAGTGAGTCATTGTGTGCTTTCTTGAGCCACGTCAATGAGTTTTCTGTCCTGCTGTTGATGGACAGCAAAATTTGTGAATCCAAACTTGTATAAACCAGTTTGATTCAACTTTAATTCTAAGTATTCCTTTGCAGATTACATGTTTTATCCCAGGGAAAAGTGTGTCTGTGACAATTTTCTGCTCAACAGAACATCAACCACAAAATAAAAAGTACGGTAAAGAAATACAAATACAGAAAAATTGCGCATTTGTGTGAAATGGAAATGTTTTCACGGGACGACGACACGGCCTTCTGCTCTGAACATCAACTACAAACTAAAAAGCAACAGCAAAGAAACACAAATACAGAAAATTGTGCCCAAGGGTACAAGGGAAGGATGTGCACTTCAGTTCTGGACTCCTGTAGCGGGAAACGAGGTGCAAGGTGACATCCTGTCTGCGAGTGCAAGGCGACTTCCTGTCTGCGAGTGCAAGGCAACTTCCTGTCTGCGAGTGCAAGGCAACTCCTGTCTGCGAGTGCAAGGCGACTTCCTGTCTGCGAGTGCAAGGCGACTTCCTGTCTGCGAGTGCAAGGCAACTTCCTGTCTGCGAGTGCAAGGCAACTTCCTGTCTGCGAGTGCACCCCAGGCAACTTCCTGTCTGCGAGTGCAAGGCAACTTCCTGTCTGCGAGTGCCTCCGCTGCGTCTCACCGGCGCCTGCCAGCAGCGCCTGCCAGCACGGTCTGCCAGCACGTCTGCCAGCAGCGCGATGCGATTAGCACGCCGCTACAAAGGGGCTTCGATTGAAACCATTCTGCGCCATAAACCATCCCAGCGGTAGCCGTGGCGACCGGGCCCGCTGGCGGTCCCTCCAGAGCGAGGACAAAAACAAACAAACTCCCCCGACGCGGTGATGAGATGAGAAGATAATTAGTATTAATGATCGTTTAGGCACGCAGATAAATACATTAGACGTTCTGTTCTGAAACCACGGGGGCCATCGGAAAAAGGGACTGGGAACGTAAGCGCGGAGAGCAGATGAAAGAGATGGTGATGACGAGGTGAGGAGATAAGAGTGCTGCAGGTGGGCAGGAGAGTCTAGCGTCTCTCGGGTGCCCGACTCACCAGCCAAAGGCCTCTGTGTTCAAAACGCCCAACGTCTACGAAGAACCCCTACAGCAGGGGTTTATGCTAATTGTATGTTAGCATACAGTTAGCATATACCGATGTATGTAATGATACACTACCATGACCCCTAAACGACCGATATAATGTAGATGATGACAACACAGCAGTGAGTCTAACATGTTAGAGAAAGACAAATCTGAGGCAAGACAAGGCCTGTGGTTACATTGCCTAATGGAGGCTGTCCTTCATAGTATATACATGCTGTATATAACTAAACACATACTCTATCTACTCCACAAGTATGCACACATCAGCTTTGAAGTAAAACTGTACACCAAAGGAGTTGGCCTTCAAACACCCCCCCCCCCCCCCCCCCCCCACCACACACACACACACACACACACTAACAAACACACACAGACAACACTAATACATGCAAACATGCACACAACACACACACACACACACACACACCACACACACACACACACACACAGGGTTATTTAAATGTTGCTGGTGTTATTAGCATATCTGATGAATAACTAATAATAAATAAGACAGCGAGGAGAGAGAGAGAGAGAGAGAGAGAGAGAGAGAGAGAGAGAGAGAGAGAGAGAGAGTGCGTCTGGGAAATAACACACACACACACATATGAACAGGGAATATTATTGTTTTAATGACTTCATTAATGTCATGGTTGGAGGAGAAGGAGCTGCAGGACATTATTAGTTTCTCGACCTGAAAGCAGCCTGCTGGGTTTACAACAACGGCCTACATATTGTTATCAAGGCCACGGTCCATCACTGTGTACTGTGTCTATCTAGGGCAACATCGTATCGACGCCGTCGTAATATCTGTCTTGTTTTATTACAGCCGTCGGTGGATTTAACAGACCCTGCCTGGCTCCGGGAGATGAAAGCTAAAATCACCTCCTCATCCCGGTGTGTGTGTGTGTGTGTCTCTGGCCTGACGGTCGTTAGACCATTCAGCTCCTCTTTATCTCCGCCTTTCTGTGTTGCCGTATGAATAGAGCATCCCGACAGTGTTGTTCTGCGCCATTCCGTCCTCCCATAACAACGCTCGCCGGGGCCGAGCCTGCGGGTTTCAGCCGACTGAAAAGCCGGCCGGACTCAGCGAGGGAAATACTGACAAACGAGGCTTCTAAGACAGAAAAAAAACACAGAAAAGGACACCGACGCGTTTAATAATGAACGCCACCCTGCCGCTCTCTCCCTGGTGCTGATGAAACCCCGTACAGGAGAAATGCAGACACGCCGTGGCAAACGCCGCCCGCGCTCTGAGTCCAGCGCTGAGAGTTTCTCTCTGTGTGGCCCTGAGAAAGCCGTCTCTTCCATTGGCTTTCCTCTACGTCTCCTCTCCACACGAACGCTCTCTCTCCTCCGCTCCTCTGCACCCCTCTCTCCTCTCCACTCTCTCCCTGCTCTCCATCCTCTCCTCCCTCTCCCTTCTCTCCATACTCTCCTCTCCTCCCTCTCCCTTCTCTCCATCCTCTCCACTCCTCTCTCTCCCTTCTCTGGATCCTCTCCTCTCCTCCCTCTCCTGTCTCTCCATCCTCTCCTCTCCTCTCTACCTTCTCTCCATACTCTCCTCTCCTCCTCTCCCTTCTCTCCATACTCTCCTCTCCTCCCTCTCCCTTCTCTGCATCCTCTCCTCTCCTCCCTCTCCTGTCTCTCCTCTCCTCTCCTCCCTCTCCCTTCTCTCCATCCTCTCCTTCATCCCTCCTCTCTCTCTCCTTCCTCTTTCCCCTCCATCCACTCTCTCACAATGCCGCTCTTTCCTAGCTCTCCTCGCTCTCTCCATCCTCTCTCTCGCTCTCTCTCTCTCTCTCTCTCCCTCCCTCCCTCTCTCTGTCCCTCTCCCTCTCCACATTGTATGACTGTTACATAACAGAGTGAACCACACCAGAGTCAAACGATCATCACACCGAGTCGGTGGACAGTGGGAGGTTAGGTCCACCAGTGAGACCGACGCAGCCCACTAGTTTGGGCCGCACCGCTCTTCAGATTCAACTAAAATCGGATTTGGGAGACTTGAGAGAATCGGCTATTAACAAGGGACAAAAACTCGGCCAGTTCAAGTAAAGTGTGAGAACGTATCAGTAGACATTTGAATTCAACACCGTGTGGACGACCCTGACACAGTTCTTAAAACCCCCGTCTAAAAGCTTCATCCACCCATACAAATGAGTTCCTCTTCTGCAGAATATATCGTAAAGAGACAGGAAAAAAAGTGGAACTCCACCCCTTGCAGTTGTTGGTATCGCAGCCTAGGCTCTGTGTGCCGTTTTTGCCCAGAAGTTCTGCTACAACATAGTAGGACCACTGGATCAGAAGTTCTGCTACAACATAGTAGGATGGCTAGATCAGAAGTTCTGCTACAACATAGTAGGACCACTGGATCAGAAGTTCTGCTACAACATAGTAGGACCACTGGATCAGAAGTTCTGCTACAACATTGTAGGATGGCCGGATCAGAAGTTCTGCTACAACATAGTAGGACAGCTGGAGCAGAAGTTCTGCTACACCATAGTAGGACCGCTGGATCAGAAGTTCTGCTATAACATAGTAGGATGGCTGGATCAGAAGTTCTGCTACAACATAGTAGGACCACTGGATCAGAAGTTCTGCTACAACATAGTAGGATGGCTGGATCAGAAGTTCTGCTACAACATAGTAGGACCACTGGATCAGATGTTCTGCTACAACATAGTAGGATGGCTGGATCAGAAGTTCTGCTACGACATAGTAGGACCACTGGATCAGAAGTTCTGCTACAACATAGTAGGACAGATGGAGCATAAGTTCTGCTACAACATAGTAGGTCCACTGGATCAGAACTTCTGCTACAACATAGTAGGATGGCTGGATCAGAAGTTCTGCTACACCATAGTAGGACCGCTGGATCAGAAGTTCTGCTACAACATAGTAGGATGGCTGGATGAGAAGTTCTGCTACACCATAGTAGGACCGCTGGATCAGAAGTTCTGCTAGGACCGCTGGATCCCATATAAGGGCTGCACAATTTCAGCCTAAATGGGGAGACTGCAAGCTTCTGAAGCAGACATTGGACTCATGGAGGGAGGTCTCCCACTAGGGGGAAGGGTGGGACAGGGTGTTTGATTCTCAGCTGAAAACGTACCCGGTTTGAGTTCCAATGTCCACAATCTACCCGTAGGCATCTCTGAGCTAATTTGACCCACTACTGAAGGAGGTAGTACTGCTACTGAATTCACTCCAAGTCACTTTGGATCAAAGTTCCCCTTGAACGACTAAATAGCTGTAACTAAAATATAAATAACATATCATGAATACAATATTAATTGTATTTATGTTAATATTAACAATATAATATAATAACTTAGCTTGCTTAGCAAAACAAAATTATTTAGTCTCGGCTCCAATATTGATTGTATTTTGTACGGTTCGCAGCCTCAATTTGTAAGTCGATTTGAATAAAAGCCAAAGCTGGGCTGACGAACCATGCTGGAGGGCGACAGAGAACATTGAGCAGTTTCAGAACCTGCTGGAAGCTATGACTTCATTAAAATGACACATGAAACAAACGTGAAGAAAATGAAGTGATGTAACACAAACACACACACACTCGTTGACCTACTCCGACTGAACACACACACACACACACACGCACGCACACACACGTACACACGCGCGCGCGCGCGCACACACACACACACACACACACACACACACACACACACACACACACACACACACACACACACACACACACACAAACCCTTTATACTTATACTTAAATTGTCTCATAGCCTACTAATACACAACAGCAACACAAACACACACCCATTACCTTGACGGCGTCTATGTGCGTGACTCTGTCGAACACCACGTCGTTGACGGCCACTATCTGGTCGCCGATCCTCAGCCCCTCACGCTCGGCGGACGAGCCGGGCTCCACGAGAGACACGTAAATCCCCACTCCGTGCTCCGACCCCCCGCGGATGCTGAAGCCCAGACCCTCGTGGCTCTTGCTCCGCCGCAGGGTCACCTGGCGGATCTCCCCGAACGGCGAGTCCAGGAACAAGCCGCTGCCGGGTAGGTATGGTAAGGTATGGACCCCCGGAGCAATCCCGGAGCGGTCCCGGGGGTAGTCCCAGGAGCAGTCCCAGGAGCTGTCCCAAGAACTGTGCCGGGAGCTGTCCCGTCAGCCGGGGTGCTGAAGTCATTCGGACAGCCGGAGCCGCCAAACTGTGCGTCAAGGGGCTCCGGTCGCGCGTCGTTCCCATGATCGGCGCCTTCTAAAAGCGCTTCAATGTTGTTGGTGGGACTGTTGCACTGAAACAAACCCAGGTCGGTCTTCAGGTACAGCCCCTCCGAGGTGTACTGGTCGAAGAGCAGCTGGTCGGAGCGCGGGATGACCAGACGCAACATGGGCAGCAGTTGGCGCTTGCTGTCCGTGTCGAGGATCACGCGCAGGGTGTGCACCAGATCGCACACGTTGCGCTTGGCGTGGTAGACATTGAGACAGTGGATGAACTGCTCTCTCTCGGGGTCGCTGAGCAGCAGGTTGAGGGCGCGGTGGAGCCTGCGGACGTTGGCCGACAGCTTGCGGTCGCCCGAGCCGCTCGAGGTCACCGTTGTGTTGAGAGAAGAAACGCGCTCCAGATCCGCGCTCATCCTACAGCACCGCGACACTCACTGCGCCCTCATCACACTGGCACGACAGAGGAGCGGGCATCTGGCGCGGCGGGCATGTCCTGCCGTGGGTTCCCACGCGGAGATGCATTATTAAAATGAGAAAATAAAGTAAATAAATAAATAAACTGTGTCCGAATGAATGATCGCTATCGAGTTGGAACCCGTTTTTTTTTAACCTAAGAAAACAAGCGAAACGTGTCTGAACATTGTTTTGGTAAAACTCTGGTGATAAATATTTATCCAAAGGGGATGAGAGTGTGTGTTTACTTCATCTGCGAAGTTTGCGCTCATCCAGGAACAAACACACACACACACACTCAACATACCGTTTCTACCGACCCAAAAAAAAAAAGCCATACAATAAAATTGTCCAGAACCTATCTGTCTTTATATCCGGAAGACGGGTTGCGATGTGAGGAGACGAGAGATCGAGGAGAGACGCGTTGTGAAGAGAGGAGACGAAGCAGGAGGATTCACCTGTGCGTCTCCGGGAGGACTCGGCGTATCGCGACCAGCTCCGAGGTCACCGGTGAGGAGGTTTCTATGACGATCAACATTTCCAACTTGGTCGCGCCAACACAGTCTTGGTAAAGGAAATGACGCAAGCCAAGCGCATATGCGGCGAGTACTTTTGCATTTCAGCGCGCGCGCGCGTGTGCGTGTGTGTGGTGTGTGTGTGTGTGTGTGTGTGTGTGTGTGTGTGTGTGTGTGTGTGTTCTTTCGTGTGTACATGTGCGTGCGCGTGGGTGTTCGTGTCTGCGTAAATGCGCGTTGCTTAGGAACTGACAACACTATCCACACTTTTTGAAGATGTTTATTTTTGGAAAGCATTTGAACAGATGACGTCATGGTCGAATAAAGGCAGGAACAGAGGACGGCTTGTCGACTGAGAAAACTCTCCGCATGATTAAAAACAAAACAAAGAAAAGTGGCCAGCTATCCACCCCAGCAGCCCCGAACAGCAGAACAAACGAGCTTAGGACGCACCGCACCAAAGTCAATCAAAGTCCGTCTCAGGGAGATCATCACAAAGCGAACATTAGCAGCCTGTAACTTGTATCACTACACATTCCCGAAGGTGTAGCCGTGGATTGGGCTTTAACAAGTCCGCGACGGTGAATCCGCGGTGTGTATGTGTGTGTGTGTGTCTGTGATGTGGGGCTGACTGTTCCTTAAGCTGATCAAGTTGCATTAGCGAACTTCTTCCGTCATATCCCAAGCCCGGTTCTATTTATACTCGGCTATTTATAGCGTCCCCTTTTTAGCTTCTTGTTTTTCATTCCCTGCGGGATTGTGTGTCTACAGGTAGGCCTATGCCTGCAGATATCGCACTGGTCTACGCGGCTCGCATTTAACTCAAACGCAAAGCTACCGCTGTATAAGATTTAGTGGCTTCTTGCTAGAGAGCATGGCCTTCTGTCAATGTTGCTGTGCCCATTCATGGAAGCCATATCTATTATCCACTCTCTTCACCGAAACGTGGGTTCATGTTTTGCTACGTTACGTAAATGTGACCCCCATTTCCCATCTATTGGGCTCTATAGAAGGTCTATAGACTGTCTAGGGCCTATACTGAGGTATATATTTTGGGATGGCTATAAACCATACCAAAATAAGGTGGGCCGCATGGACTATATCTATAGGGTGGGGACTAACCATAACCCTGACTCATCATGCACCTCTCATCTAGCTTGTGTCATGTCTTGCAGCAGCTCTCGTCACACAGCTGTCGTGTGCTGGCCGTGTGCTCGGAACCCCATGGATACTGTCGTGAAACAGTGACCCGAATACACAGAGGACATGCTAAAAAGCCCATTACATATTTATATACCAAGTTGGACTTTTCTTGGAATTAATGAGTGCTTAGTTTGACATAGTTCATCTCAAGGGACTCTGACATGAGTCACATGATGGTAAATGATTACAATGATTAGGGGATTTACACCCCCCAAAAAGACCCCTCACATAACAATGGAAGCTCATTGTCTGCAGTCAGTTCTCCCAGACTAAAGCATGTATATTTAACTCTCGTGAAATAAATAGAACTTTGGTGTATTGTCCCCAGTAAAAAAAAAAACTTTAGAGACATCAAACAGGCTTTGGCAAAGCTGGATGAGCAACTGATCTGTTATAAGAAAGACAAAGTCGACGAAACTCCATAGACTAACCAGACCACACAATCCATCAACTCCTTGACAACCTATAAGAGAGCTTTTGTCTTCTCATAACCTCACCAGGTTTAGAAATAAATCTGACTGACTCCCAAAGTAGCAGTTATCCGAAGCCAGACACTGGGTTTGGTTGAGCCACTAAGGGGGGGGTTGCCGTTTGTTTAATTTGATTGGGTGCGGCCATTTTGTTCCTGAGTGGGTCACTTGGGCCCTCAAGTGGTGGGGAGGAAACACCAGCCAGTCATTAACACGTGCTGTCCTGCACCACAGACAGGAGGGTAGATAGACAGGAGAGCAAACATACAGGAGGGTAGACAGACAGGAGAGCAGGCAGACGGGAGAGCAGAAAGACGGGAGGGTACTTGCCAGACAGAAAGCAAAAGACGGACGTGGGGAACAGAGACAGGGAGAGCAGACAGACAGCCGAGCAGACAGACATAATCACACGGTAACAGCGGTACCCGGGAGCAACATTAAGCGGGGCTGCTAGCCCGTGTAGAGTGGGAGAGGTGGGCGGCGAGTCTCCAGCTCATGGGAGTAAGCGGGTAATTAGGGGCTTCTGTTTCGTAACGCGCTTCAATGAAGCCCTCAGCGTCTCCGCGCCCTCCACCTCTGTGTCTGTTTTTTTTTTCACACCTCCGTCGCTTGTGACGCCAGCTAAAAGCACCTGACATTTACCTGGTGGCAATTAGCGCCCGGTCTGTGGCCTCCTTCCGACACAATTCCCCCCCCCCCCCCGCCACACGCACACACAAACACAAACACACACAAACACACAAACTGCCTGATGACGACAATGATGACGTCGATAGCTGGTGTACTGCGGCAGCTGGTGTCTGGCTCCAGAAACACAAACACACTGCGAGCCACCCTGAATGGGAGGCGCTGCTGGTATTTGACTTGTAAGACAGACGGTGGGCTGCCACTTCACTCGGGGAAAGGATGTGTTGGCGGGCCAGCATGGTTGACATTTTCATCGCCGGCCGTCGCTGGTTTGCGTCGGTTGACGTTTCCGAGGGGGGGGGGGGGGGGGGGGGGGGTATAGGCCCTGACCTACCTTGTCCTCCTCCCTTGTTCCACTGAGTGTGGAGGTGAGGGGGTGAGTTCAGGGCACGCAGTACAGTTGCCTCAGGTTTAACAATTAACCCTGGATGTGACACGACACCATGGCTACGGACGGGAGCTCGGAGATCGAGCGAGCGAGTCGCTTGGTTGGTGTGGGATAAAGAGTGGCGGCCATCTTTAAAGTCAACAACATTTACTACTAATTTATTCTTCAAACAAGAATCTCTTTAAGATTATGCATGTGTGTTACGATGCGATCAGACACAATCAAAAGGACCAATCCCATTCATCCGGGAGAGAAATTTACCAACTAAAATGATTGATTGATTAGTCTCAAGAGAGTGGGGGCACCCAACTGTTTAAATGTGTTAAAAAAAAACATTAACATTATTCAGTCAGTTCATTATCTGTCATATTAAGATCACCATAGGCTGCGAACTATGCTTCTGTATAGACATAACCACAGCTCAAGTCACTGTAACAGATTGCGTACCGTTTGTAGTTGTGTAGTATCGGTAATGTGGTTGTAGGCTGGTTTTGGTCTGGTTCTAGGCTGGTTATGATGTGGTTGTATGCTGCCTATAGTGTGGTTGCAGGCTGGTTATGGTGTGGTTGTATGCTGCCTATAGTGTGGTTGCAGGCTGGTTATGGTGTGGTTGTGGTGTGGTTGTAGCCTGGTTAACAGAGTGTCGTGCTAACAGAGCCTTCCTCCACTGCGTTTTCACTGTAAACGAAACATCGAGGGAAGATACCGATGTTTCCAGCACAGTGTCCCTCCAACCACTCCTCATTAACTAGAGGGAGAGGGAGAGAGAGAGAGAGATGGCAAATAAGGTTTGCGTGTACACAGCTTGGAAATCCTTAATTTTGATGATTTTGTCCTTGTGCAGCGTTTGACGTCAGTAAATCATTGTCACCTTTTTTTGGGGAACTTTCAATTCACCGTGCAAATTATTGACATTAAGTCTCTTAATAACCTCAGTATTTACATATCGATATGTACAGTATATTTATATCTATATATCTACACATTTGTAGACAGACAGGGAGGACAGAGAGACAGATTAGATTTGAGAAAGAATGAGAGAGAGAGAGAGAGAGAGAGAGAGAGAGAGAGAGAGAGAGAGAGAGAGAGAGAGAGAGAGAGAGAGAGGTAGACAGATAGAGGGAGATAGATAAAGAGGCAGATTGACAGAACATAATTTGAGAGAAAGGGGGAGAGGGCGAGGCAGAGAGAGAGTGGGAGTGGGGGATAAGAGAAGTTAAAAGCTGACACAGATGTTAATCAGCTGCTTGTCGCGCTCTCTCCTCACCTTCTCCCAGGATGTCTATGGTCTCTCCCTCGCTGAACTCCAGGTCCTCGGGACCCTGGCCTGCGTAGTCGTACAGCGCCACCATGTGGTAGAGGATGGCACGGCCGGCCAGAGGGTCCTCCAGCTACAGTACAGGAAGTTAGTCAATCGCTTTTATCCACTGCGACTAGAAAAGTGTGTGTGTGTGTGTGTGTGTGTGTGTTGGTCTGGTTGTGGGCTGGTTATGGTGTGGTTGTAGGCTGCTTATAGTGTGGTTGCAGGCTGGTTATGGTGTGTGTGTGTGTGTTTTGTTTGTAGGCTGGTTATGGTGTGTGTGTGTGTGTGTGTGCGTACCTGGCACCACAAAGTGGCTCTCCCCTCCTCCACCACGGGCAGCAGCGGGCAGGACTCCTCCCCCTCGACACTGCCTTGCTCAAGGGGCGTGAGCAGCTGGGAGCCTTGCACTCGGTGTCTGGAGGCAGGGGGGGAGGGAGAGAGTGATCAGCCTAAAGGTTCTTGGTTTAATCCGTAATGTCCACAGCCTAACCTGTTGGCATCCTAGAGCAAGATGAGCCTAATCACATGCAACTGAATTCAACGTGAGTCGCTCTCGATGAAAGTGTCTGCTAAATGTGCATTAAAGGGATATTCCGCCATTTTTGGAAATAAGCTCATTTTCCACCTTCCCTCGAGCAAAAACAATCGATCTTTACCCTTTTCCCGTTCATCCAGCCGTTCTGTGAGTCTGGGGGTACAACTTTTAGCTGTAGCTTAGCATAGATCATTGAATCGGATTAGACCATTAGCATCTCGCCCGCTTAAAAGTGACTACGATTTCCGGAATTTTTCCATTTAAAAACTTGTCTCTTCTCAAGTTTGAAAGTGCAATAAGACCAACGGAAAATGAAACGTGGCGATTTTCTAGGCTGATTTTACCCGGAACTATATTCTCTTTCTGGCGTAATAATCAAGGAAAGTTGCAAAGGTACCATGGGCGCAGTGATATGACGCGCCTCAAAGTATAGTCCCGGTAATCACGTTGGTTGTATTGCCGGAAGAAGCCTACAGGGACTATTGAGGCGCTGCGTCATATCACTACGCCCATGGTACCTTTGCAACTTTCCTTGATTATTATGGCAGAAAGAGAATATAGTTCCGGGTAAAATCAGCCTAGAAAATCGCCACGTTTCATTTTCCGTTGGTCTTATTGCACTTTCAAACTTGAGAAGAGACAAGTTTTAAATGGAAAAATTCCGGAAATCGTAATCACTTTTAAGCGGGCGAGATGCTAATGGTCTAATCCGATTCAATGATCTATGCTAAGCTACAGCTAAAAGTTGTACCCCCAGACTCACAGAACGGCTGGATGAACGGGAAAAGGGTAAAGATCGATTGTTTTGCTCGAGGGAAGGTGGAAAATGAGCTTATTTCCAAAAATGGCGGAATATCCCTTTAAACAAATAAACATCAATAAATAAATAGTAAATCTATGACTGCAATCAATGACCTAAACGTCCACAGAGTGGTTTTTGAAAGAGACATTTTTCTAAATTGACTGTTGCATGATTCATCATGTCAGAGCTGCATTAATTTGATGACCCACCTCTTCTCATTCTACGTCATCTTTTTGGAAAGCAACATCTGGTGTTTATTTACAGCTCCTGCCGCTGACAGCATCGGCCCATTCGCTAAAGCTAAGGATGTCTGCATTTGGGCTGAGGTTCTAAAATGCTGAGGAGACCACAGCGACGACAGCAAAATAATGCCACCGAAAAAAAAAGTTACAGAAAGTGAGAGTGTGGGGGACAGGTAGTGAGCTAGAGGAACAGATGGAGAGATGGTAAGGGAGACAGAGAGCGAGAGAAAGTGAGTAATAGATACATAGAGAGAGAGAGATACAGTGAGCTGGATGAGAGAATGAGATAATAAATAGTGAGAGAGAGAGCTGTGGAGGACGGAGGGAATGAGATAGAGAGACAGGGAAGGAGACAGGGGGGTAACCAGGTAGTGAGATTGAGAGGGGGGGGGGCGGGGGGGAGACAGTGAAGGCAATAGGGAGAGAGGGGGCAGAGGGAAAAATAGGAGTCTATTTTTAGATACTGCGGGGCTCCTGTTGAAATTAAAGGTGACAGAAGTGAGCCGGGGAGGGTGAAGGGGGAGGAGGGGGGAGGAGGAGGATGAGGGTTCTTGGCTCACCTGAGGCGGAGGTTGGACGGCGGCTGGCCCAGTTTGTGGGCGATCCTTTCCTGGAGCTCCCTGTAGGAGGAGTAGGGGGGCACGCTGAGGGCCAGAGTGTAGGTGAAGTGGACCTTCAGCACCACCTGCCCCTCTGCGTCGGGCTCATCCTCCTGGTGGGGGGGGGGGGAGAATATGATGCACATCAGACCCGACGTCTCTCCACAAAGGAGGTTTGTGTCTGACAAGGTGGGCATGAATGAACAACGAAAGTCATTGTGTTGTGCGCTCTGTGTAGTCAGAGTCGCTCGGGTTGCGAGTGTTCCTCGTCATGCTGACTGAGGTCCGGCTATATATCCTCACCAGTAGGAGTAGAACACCTGGAGCTGAATAAAGAAGAACCAAAGGAACCAAAGGGCCTAAGAAGGCCTGTAAGAAGTCTCCTGATAGCCGAGGTGAATGTTTATCTCACATATATGTTGTAGGTACTGCCACTTTTGGGTACTTTTGGGCACTCTGGGTAAAAGCGAATAAACAATGACAGGGTATCCTGTTATTGGAAAATAATGCTGCGTGGTTTCTTACCACCGCCAAAGTGCATTATTTTCATATAACGGGAGACCCCAGAGTGGTTTATTCAGCGTATACCACAGTAAAGGAATAGATCTACGTTTGTACTTTGTAACTTTTTTTTTTTTGATGTAGTCATTTATTAATGTATTTCACAGCCTACATCATTTATAATTCATATGAACTTACTGTCTAAATATTGATCGTTCATATTTTGCGTTAATACTTGTTAAAACACGTTCAATGTTTGTATATATCTTGCTTATAACGGCTTGCTTTATGTCTTCCAACCTCGCCAAGTCAATCTCCCTGTGGGTCCAAACGCACTCCCGCTTTTATCCAAAGTGACTTCGCAAGCGAGGCGCTGCGGAGCGGTTCTGGCGCCGCCCGACCCAGTTTCCAAACTACTTCAAAGCGCGGAGAGAGAGAGCGCGCGGAGCAGCCATACTGATCAGACTACACCCAGACGCGCGCGGTGGTCCGATCGTCCATCGCACGGTGGTCCAAGGGGCGGACGGACGAGGGTACCTGGTCCAGGCTGTCCGAGTTGGGCAGGTAGACGGGGGCCTCTCGGCTGTCCTGCTGGGCCAGCGTGGCGTTGGAGTACGTGGGGGGCGGAGTCACTAAACGACCACGGAGAGACACCAGAGGAACTCGATTGAAAAATCGGGGCTTCTCACGCTGTGTTTTTTTTTTTTGTGCACACATCCTCCATACAAATTGATCTCCAGGTGCCGATGATGCACTTCTGGTGCAAATGTGTCATCGGCTTTTCACCAAGTCACACAAAAGATAATGAATAAGATAACGAGAAGGAAAAAAAAAAGAAGGACAGACCTTATATTTTACTTAGAAGTAACAGAAGAAGAAAAAAAAAAAAAAAAAAGAGTCAATCTGACTTCAAAAGGCATTTCTGTAACTTCACACAGAATACCCATCCAAGGAGAGAGGCTTGTTCCCTGGGTGTGCAGCTTGACAGGAGCCCCCCCAAGCACAGAGAATCAGAGCTGGCAGGGGGGGGGGGGGGGGGGGGGGGGGGGGTGGTGGGTGGTGGGTTCCCAGGGAGAGAGAGAGAGGGAGTAGCATGCCCTGACGTACCTGGGGCGGGCGCAGCAGTGTTGGGCTGGGACCGTGGGCGAGTGGGTGGTCTGACGCCCGGGGGTAGCGGGATCCCACTGGGAATTTTCTGGAAGGACAGAGAGAGGATGAGAGACGAGAACACAAATTGAAGATCTCGGTCTGCCAGCGATGAAACCGGCCCTGGTATGGCGTGCTAGTTTTTGATGCTGCGCGACCTCAGGGGAAAAAAACTATATTTTTACCTTATTTCTACGCCTCTTTTCTCTTAATTACAGTCAACATGACTACCTTAGACAAAGATCATAACATGATATTGCATCCATTCAGTAGAATCATTCAAATACATAATTTGGGATTCTTACATTTCCCTTCTTGTCTTTGGTTTTCTTCAGGTCGACGGGGTCAAGCAGGGTCATGGGCAGGAGACCTCTCTGGAACAGTCGGGGTCAAGAGAGTTCATCAGAGGTTGAAGGTTTGCTAATGGGGCTAAAGCAATAGCTCTTCCATCAATTTCCAATAGGTGGAGGAAGCTAACAAATTAATTCTCTGATTTACAATAGCATATTTGAAATCATTGAAACGAAATTGATTTTCATGAAAGAAAAGTTAAGTTCACAATTATTTACCATAGCCCAATGTAATGAAACTACACAGTGATTTCCAGCATCTTAATTAAGGACACCAGGATTACAGACAATTTAGTACTTAAATATCGACAAATGAAACCTAAAACTTGGAAAGAGTCAAATTCAAGTATCAATAAAACATAGTTTAATGTGCATTATGTTCCGCTGACGAGCGTTACGATTGGTCAGCCCCGCCTTGCTCACCTGTCCGTCATATATGACAGTTGCCATGCCGTCTCTGTCGACCTCGTCAAAGAGGAAGACGGTGGCTCCGCCCGGAATCGTCAGCTGACCCGGCCCCCGTGCCATATAAGGAGCACGGATGCGCATGTAGCGCGTTTCGCTAGCAGGAAATAACACACACACACAATCAATCACTCCATCTCGCCAGGTCATGGGAAATGGTGTGTATACTCTGTGTGTGTGTGTCACCTCTACTTCCTCTTGAAACAGGAAGTGAGGGTGAGGCGGACCGTGGAGGTGACATTTTGACACCCAACGCCATGCATCACTGCCACTAAGCACCACACAGACACATGCACACACACATGCACACACTGCACTACTCACTCTGCTCCCTCTACTTTGGGTTCATAGTATCCTGGTTTCTGTGGAGAGGTCAGACGTTAGAACTCAGGTCAGACAGCCTGAACACTGGGACAAGCTGGTGGTGGCTGTGGGGTCAGGGGTCACGGGGGGGCGTGGTCTCACCTGCAGTCTCAATGGCTCAAAACCTCCGAAGTCATCGTTGGGAATCATAGAGGTGATGACCTACACACACACACACACACACACAGTTACACTAGGTTAAGTACTATGTCAAGTACGATATCAAGGACTCTGGGGTCATTAGTAACATGTGTTTATAGCGTTAGATCATATCGGACATATAATCAATAATGTGGTCTACGTGGTCTAGGTCTCTGGTTTAGAGACCGATATCTAACACAGCTCTAACAAATGATTTTTGGGTTTGTTTTGTATTCCGAGGGTTTAGTGGTTAATGATTGTTGAAGAATAAGCCAGTTGTATTCTCAGTCTACAGAATGCTGTGCAGAATCTATAGTAACAGTGCAGACTGACACATACGGACACTGGAAGAGAACGACATTAACTGTCTGTTTATATCCAATAACTAACTATTCTGCACTTGACCCTAAATCTGCCACATGACTGAGTGTAAATATTGTCTCATGTGATAAGGTCTCTGGTACCTTGGCCTTCCCCAGGAAGTCCTTCTGTTGCAGCTGTTCTACTTCCTGCTTCCTGGGCCGGAACACCTGCCCCTCTGGCACCAGGAGGGGGGTCAGAACCTCCCTCCTCTGAGACACACACATACATTACTACATTTTTCATGCATAGGACAATATATAGATTTATTGGTTAAAATGCGAGCACACACACACACACACACACACACACACCTGTGAGAACCTCCCTCCTCTGAGACACATACACACATTACTACATTTTTCATGCATAGGACAATATATAGATTTATTGGTTAAAATGCGAGCACACACACACACACACACACACACACACACACACACACACACACACACACACACACACACACACACACAGGACACATAGGACAATATATGGATTCATCCATCCATCCATCCATATCCTCCGCTTATCCGGGGTCGGGTCGCGGGGGGCAGCAGCCTGAGGAGAGAAGCCCAAACTTCCCTCTCCCCAGCCACTTCGTCCAGCTCTTCCGGGGGGATCCCGAGGCGTTCCCAGGCCAGCCGAGAGACATAGTCCCTCCAGCGTGTCCTGGGTCTTCCCCGGGGCCTCCTCCCGGAGGGACGTGCCCGGAACACCTCCCCAGGGAGGCGTCCAGGAGGCATCCTCACTAGATGCCCGAGCCACCGCAACTGGCTCCTCTCGACGCAGAGGAGCAGCGGTTCTACTCTGAGCCCCTCCCGGATGACCGAGCTTCTCACCCTATCTCTAAGGGAGAGCCCGGACACCCTGCGGAGGAAACTCATTTCGGCCGCTTGTATTCGCGAATATATGGATTTATTGGTTAAAATGCACACACAGACACAGACACACACACACACACACACACACACACACACACACACACACACACACACACACACACACACACACACACACACACACACACACACACACACACACACACACACACACACACACACACACACACACACACACACACACTGAGGGTCAGGACTCACAGAGATGCTCTCCAGGCCCTGCGAGATGGTGGTGCTCCGCCCGGCTCCCCTCTCCTGGGACGCGGACAGCAAGACCTCCGCGGCCTGCTCCCACTGGGCCATCCTGCAGTACACAGCTGCCGCGTTGTACAGCACCTGAGACCCCGGCACAACCACAACAACAACATCATCATCATCATCATCATCATCATCATCACATTCAGCTCCCTCTGTGTCCCCATTTTACTGCATCTTTTTTTTACGAGCTCCAATAAAGGGGTTTATTTGTTTTTTTTATTTGTTGTTTTTATGTTCCCATATTTCCATTTGTTTCCATTTTTATTTGTGTTTATTTTGCGGTATTTGCAGGTAGGTCTTTGTATATATATTTTTTTTGTTCATCTCTTTGTGATTCTAGCGGCTGCACCGTAGCTACCTACTTTATTCTGTGACACCCACATTTCCGGCCTGGGATTAATAAAATTCTGTCCCTACGATTGAAACGCTTGGCTTTTTGCCTGAGCAGGTAAATTATGCAATGTGTCTGTGTGAGAATTTTCCATACCTCTAAATAGGTTGATTTGCTACCATCACCACTGCCTCTGTAGTACGTCCATGACAATAATTTCCATGCACACAATGTACACTGCATGACCTGCCCATTTGGTCCTTAGAAACCTTGACGTCAGTCATCAATTGTAGCATCATCGTCATAAAAATTAGGAAAAAACGACTAGATAAAACAGCATCGTTAAGGCAGATAAATTCTATTGCCCCCTGGAATGCAGGAACAGATGTTCCCTCACTAGGAGAGATGAGGAGAGATGTTCCCTCCCTAGGAGACATAAGGAGAGATGTTTCCTCGCTAGGAGAGATGAGGAGAGATGTCCCCTCGCTAGGAGAGATGAGGAGAGATGTTCCCTCCCTAGGAGAGATAAGGAGAGATGTTTCCTCGCTAGGAGAGATGAGGAGAGATGTTCCCTCCCTAGGAGAGATGAGGAGAGGTCAAACCTGTCCTGTGAGTTATGACGGAGGGATATCCCTGTCAATGATCTCTTTGTTCCCCTCAGCTGGACCGGCATGTGAAACCGAGACTCAGACACACCACCACGTTTCCCCAGTGGGGGGGGGGGGGGGGGGGGGGGTGAGTTCTTGAAATGCGTCTATCGTGTGAGCACATATTACGTGCCGTGTGTGCTTGTGAGTCTGTAGGAGTTCACACATAAATGGAATGAGAGATACATGGGACGGGCAGCGAAATGGTGACTGATGGAGAAGAAGAGAGAGAGTGTGAGACAAAGAGAGTGACAGCAAGAGTGAGAGAGAGAGGAGAGAGAGAGAGAGAGAGAGAGAGAGAGAGAGAGAGAGAGAGAGAGAGAGAGAGAGAGAGAGAGAGAGAGAGAGAGAGAGAGAGAGAGAGAGAGAGAGAGAGAGAGAGAGAGAGAGAGAGAGAGACAGAGAGAGAGAGAGACGAACCTGCCAGCTGAAGAGTTTATGGTGAAGGCCCAGCTGTTTGTAGTCTATCACTGTATTTCCTCTCATGTGTTTCTGAGCCCAGATGCAGTCAGAGAGCGCATCATCCAGCCTGCGGATCACATGACAACACAGGCAGCGTGTTGATTGGACACGAGATGAGCGCTTCGACACATACACAAATCCGATTGGATAAGAGCCTGTACAGGCCGCTGATAGGATGACCGGTTCTTACTACATGTAGAAATGAGGCATGTATGGATGTAATAGACGGAGGATATGCTTTGGTTAATGCCAGGGATGTATAAACAGTAATAGCTAGACTCAATAACATCATAAAGTCAGGTGTATTGACAATTTGTCAGAGACACTCTAAAAAAAAAAAGGTGTATTCTCAGCAGCAAGGACAGGAGCAATTTTCAGCTTGAAACTATATCCCGACCGCCTGCCAAGGTGCAGGGCGTCCTGATCAGAGTTCTCCCGGTTCTGCTCTACCTGTCGAGCTGCATGAGCACCGCCGAGCGCTGGAAGAACGCCACCGCCAGGCGCCCGTCCTTGACGATTACCTGGTTCAGCGCCTGGATGATGAGAGTTAACACAGGTACGAGTTAACACAGGCAAGAATTAACACAGGTACCAGTTAACACAGGCAAGAGTTAACACAGGTACGAGTTAACACAGGTACGAGTTAATACAGGCAAGAATTAACACCGGCAAGAGTTAACACAGGTACGAGTTAACACAGGTACGAGTAAACCCAGGCAAGAATTAACACAGGTACGAGTTAATACAGGTAAGAGTTAACAAGGCAAGAATTAACACTGGTACCAGTTAACACAGGCAAGAGTTAACACAGGTACGAGTTAACACAGCACAGGCAAGAGTTAACACAGGTACGAGTTAACACAGGTACAAGTTTACACCGGCAAGAGTTAACCAGACTTGATTCCAAGCAAGATCTGGCAACTATGTCTTTCGTTGTGATCCCAGATGAAACATCTAAAAAATGTGTTTTAAAACATCATTCTTGTATTTCTTTCTACCACGTGACGTGGGATGGGTAACGGCCGCCCCGGCAGCGTCGACACAGAGGGCCGGTGTACCTGCAGCGCGGGTTCCAGCTCCTGCAGGGCCAGGTGGGCGGAGGCCTCGATGAACAGGGTGCGAGCGTTGGGCTCTGTGACCGTCCCCGCCATCTCCAGGGCCCGGCGCCAGTCCCGGGCGTCCATGGCTTTCACCGCCTCGTCCCACAGCCGCAGCAGCTCCGTGTACAACATCCTGTAGTAACGAACGGTATAGCATTATAGTACAGTACAGTATAGTATAATATAGTATAGTATCCACGGCACTCAGGGTATGTAGTGGGCACTCTATATAGTATTGTACAGCATCTTGAGGTAGAGTATTAGTATAGTATTATACATAGTATTGCACATGCAGCATTGTGTGATGTTGTATACTAGCAATGGTTAACCTAGCAATGCTTGAAACTTGTTCTGGTGACTTTCTTATTGTATTAAAAGCAATGAAATGTTTCACCTTCTTCTGACAAATATACTTTTTGTAAGTCGCTTTGGATAAAAGCGACTGGGGGTTTTAAATCCGTTTGCGAGAAAATCAACCTGTTGTGTGATTCATGGCATGCTTTTAACTCTCACTAAATAAATGTGACTTAGGCTGCCTGTCTATTGTCTAAGTGAAAGGTCATGCCAAACACCAAACCCATACCTTCAACCACGATGTAAATGTAGAACGTATGATTTAACCAAACACCCTTGTGTTTTGCAAATCATTTCGTCAAATCATCAAATCGTATTAAAAAAAATACACCAAAGGTAAAGTAGTCACTTACCTAGTCAACGCAAATCAAAGCAGCTCAGTCGCGTTTCGGTTCGGGCTGGAGCACCTGTTGTGTCTCTTGTTCCCTGTCTAGAGCACACCTGTGGAACTGGCCCAGCCCAGGAGTGTCCAACCTCCTCTTAAACCAGCTCCTTCCTACAAGGAAGTCATCTGCCCTCATTCCCCAAATACACATCACAGTCAGAGAGATGGCTGGGGTGTGTGTGTGTGTGCACGTACTAGCCCAGTGCCTGGAATGCACCAGGAAATACATGCAGTGCAGTGTTCTTTCTTATCCATCTATCTGTGGCGCGTCATAAAAAGGATTGGATTTATTGGGCATGTAAAATGACACCTTTATGGCACGTGCGGTTACCTTTTTTTATATTATTTATTATGACTATGATTATGAATGTATGACTGTATGACGACACTGACTCTACGATATGACCGCATACGGTGTGTCACCAACACAGTTACAGGTGTAGTAAGATAAATGCATATATTGTAAGTAGTTACTCTGAGGGGGATTCAATAAGAAATATGTTCTACATTTTCGCTTTTGTTTAACCGTTCCATCAAGTACGTTGCTTTTTTTCTTCCACACCATATAAAAGCACTTTACATGGCTGCACTTATTTCTGAATGACGAATAAACGAATTGTCAAATGCGGCAATATGATTGGTTCAACGATTTGGAAGACTCGGCACAACAAATGCGGTGAAGATCAGCGGCGTTGCAACACACGTGTTGCTTTGGTTGGGAATGAAAACAGGAACTGAGAATCGTGGTGCGTTCAAGTCATGTTGATGGTGGAATATTAGCAGTTGGACTTTGCCAATCCTCTATGTTCCCATCTTTACAACACCAGTAAACCGCCCGTAATGGCACTGCTTATGTTTCTCAACCAGTATCTTTGAATGGTACGAAAACTGTGTTATGAATTAAACTGCATCAATACTACACGAATTGCGGTCTACTTCCATTATACGACAGGCTTCAGCTGACGTGAGGCGCCCATTATTTGTATTTACTCATTATATGTGTGATACGTAGTCACTTCTGTATTATTTACCACTAAGGGGGTATATGCAATCATTCAGAAAGACACAGGAGTCCTATTTGTACATTATCAATTGATTGGTAAGAAATACCCATTTTACTCGAACGCAACTTTAGCCATGTGATCCGTTTGTTGCGGAAAGAAGCGACTAAACCACAACAAGCAGACTGAGCGCTGTGTTCATTTCATGGGAAATCAAACAACACTCCTTAAAGATGCATTTTGTTGCAACCATTCTAACCCTGCTAGGTGTGTTTACAGGTGTGCGAGAGAGTCTGCCGAGTCGTTATTTTAAGGTAAACAGTCCTTCGACTGCATTCACTCCTTTCACTCCTTGTTTTGTTTCCACGTTTCCCTTGAAAACTTTTCCCTGAGACTCTTTTGGGTTGTTTTTTTTCACACATTGGAAACATATTTAATTGCCATAAAAAAAAAAAACAGCAATGACAACATAATGATGCAACCTTAACGTGTGGTTTTCATTGTAGTCTAACGGACACCATGGACGCATGGCAGCGAATGAACCTCATTTCACAGAGAAGTATTTCTCTCAGATTGTGGACCACTTTAACTTCAACAGTATGGGGAACGCAACATTTGACCAGCGCTACCTCATCACAGGTAAACACACTGTCCATCCTGTTCCACCAGTTGTCGTTTGTATTGGGTCCACATGGACGGAGTCCTTTTGTATGTTCTTCCCCTCGTTTAGAGAAGTTCTGGAATAGGAAACGTGGCCCTATCTTCTTCTACACGGGCAACGAGGGAAACATCTGGGATTTTGCCCTGAACTCAGGATTCATCACCGAGTTGGCCGAACAGCAGGGAGCCCTGGTCATATTTGCTGAACATGTAAGATAAGGTTATTTAAGTGGATACCTTCAATTACTTAAAATTGGGGTTTCATTTGAGAACAGGGTAGAGATTGCTGGGTTATAGATCAATAATAAACAATATCTTCGAAGTTGTTCTCCTATAAATGACTTAATTTGTGTCATTTTCCTGGTTTTATCCTGCCTCCAAAAGTATCTGATAATGACTTGTACCATTCTTATAAACTAATTTCTTGTTCTTGTCGTTTCACTTCTTAGTAATTTTGCATTGCTGTTTTGCAAGAAAAGCCATCGATGTATAAAGTTAGATTTTATTTACTGCCGTAAATTCTGCATAGAAGAGACAGTATATTGATTTTGCATTATATATCCAATACAAGATAAGGGGAACAGAAATAACAAAAATACAAAAATAACATTGGTTCTAATATAGAGCTTACCAGGATTCATCCCTTAAGTAAACCCTGAAACGTTTTGTGTTTGCTTTGTTCCAGAGGTACTATGGCAAGTCCCTTCCGTTTGGCCAGGAGTCGTTCAACATCCCCCAGGTGGGGCTGCTGACCGTGGAGCAGGCACTGGCGGACTTCGCCCTCATGATCTCCCAACTGAAACAGGAGCTCGGGGCCTCAGACTGCCCGGTCATCGCGTTTGGCGGCAGGTATGAGAGAATAATGAATGGGGGGGGAAAAAACCCTCCTTTGTTTTGACTTAGATGTGTGACTGAGGCCATAAATGGTGACGCGATCAATACTGAAAGTTACTTTTACACGTTCTTAAGTGCTGTGCGGCCACGTTCCTAACCACAACAACTGAACAGAGCCGGGGAGTGCAGAGATGTCATGTGATTTATTATTTAGTGCTTACTTCCCAAGTGAATCACAGTGATGTGTCTTGTGATGGATGACACTTTTTTTAATGACCGTCTTTAGCCAGAACAGCATGTGCAGTCTCTCGGCAAGAGGTGAATCAAACGGTCTGGGGCAGGATAGTCTTGTACAGTGGGTCCCACCCAGTCTGGCATGCCGGTGCGCCCTCCAGGCGAGGCTAGGTGTGCTGTGAACTTTGTTGGAGTTCAACACATACAAGGCGGAATGGGCGTACATAGGGCGACGGTGGCTCAGTGGTTAAAGTGGGTGGACAGAGAGGGTTGTCCACTAACCGTAGGGTCAGCGGTTCGATCCCCTTGATCCCCCTCCTCTTACTGTCCATATGTCGAACCCCACAAATGTACTGATTGTAAGTTAAAGTCCTTAAAGCCTAAGTTATGCTTAAGTTATGCCTCCGCGTTGACGCAAGGCTAGGGGTCTTACGGACCCATTACGTCCTTGCGGACCCCCCTTGCGTCCACCGCAAGGGCCTGACCCAAGGGCCTGCACCTCCCAAAAATCCTAGACGTGCGTCGAGGCGACGCAACACCAACGCAGCGGCATTGGCTGTGATTGGTCCGCTAACTACATCAGCTGGAGATCGCTTTTCCGGTTTCCACTCATAAACACTGCCACCGTGTGATAAATGCTTCGACTGATTAGCAACAATATAACTTTTGCCTTCATGTCTGTAAACTTTTTTTTTACTCGCTAGTAATCCATATGTAATGACCAGAATGGTCATTCTGGTCCCTCTACCAGTGTGGTATTAATTGCATTTCGACACGTAAACCCATGATCAATACGCAGAACCATAACCAACGCTCAAGGGCGTTGAGAGCAGAGCAGGTCGTCCACCAACCATAGGGTCGTCACCGTAGGCCCTCCCCCCTTCCTCCAACTGCTTGCATGTCAAAGTGTCCTTGAACAAGACACTGAACCCCAACTTGCTCCCCGGGCGCTGAGCCTAGCAGCCCCACTGCTCCTATGTACCATAGGATGGGGTCAAATGCAGAGAAATTTCGTTCCCATATCTAAAAACAAACAAACTGGGAATGACTAAAATTGAATCTAATCTAATACAGATGAGTTACTTGTTTGAGAGCTACATTTGTTTGTTTTTCATTCCTTGCGAGCATGCATAGCTTGCAAAAACAAATGTGTCCAAATGTAGTTCTAAAACAAGAGCAGTTTTCGTGTTCATTTTTTATTTTATTTCGATTCACTATTCCCAAAGAGAATAATATCTTTACTTTGGAGGAGATGGAATGGTGTATTTTACCCTCACTTTCCCAGTGAAGCTAACCCGTCTCAACGGCCTCCATTGATTTTGGCTAACTTGTTCAAATGCTACTTTGTGTTAGTGCCACGTGGATATAACTTAATTTCCCCAAGAAGTCAGAGTATGCCTTTAATGACATGTGTCTGTAATGACATGTCAAAAGTCAAAAAGTCAAAGTAGCTTCATTGTCAATTCCTTCACATGGCAAGACATACAAAGAAATCGAGAGGACGTTTCTCACCCTCACCCTAAAGGGCACAGTGCACAACAGGCAGGACAAGACATTCCTAATACTAAAACTAAAGTAAACATACCCACAGAGAAGACAAAGAAAGATTAACAAGACAATAAAAATAATAAAAAATAAATAATTAAAGAGTAATTCTTCTTTCTTCATGCAATGTGCAACATCAAAATCTACTGTCATATAAAGTCTGTATATAACAGACTTCAATCATCACCTTGCTCCAGCTACGGCGGCATGCTGGCGGCCTACATGAGGCAGCGGTACCCCAACGTGGTGGCAGGAGCCCTGGCCGCCAGCGCCCCGGTCCGCTCCACCGCCGGCATGGGAGACCCCGGGCAGTTCTTCAGGGACGTCACCTCGGTGAGTTTAAAGCCAGTGGGCGTTCGGCAGGCGGAGCGGGCGCCGCTCTCCAGAGACTTACCGGGGGAATCCACGTCTCAGGGGCGAGGGGGGGCACGGGGACGCCTGCAGGGAGATAGATCATCATGGCAGTCGTTGGGGGATCGAACCAGGGACCTTTTGGCTCTGAGAATGGTTTTACATACGCATGCACTGGAAATGACGATGCAAGGAGTTGCTATGGGAGGGTTTCAGTGTGCGGTGTGTGTGTGTGTGTGTGTGTGTGTGTGTGTGTGTGTGTGTGTGTGTGTGTGTGTGTGTGTGTGTGTGTGTGTGTGTGTGTGTGTGTGTGTGTGTGTGTGTGTGTGTGTGTGTGTGTGTGTGTGTGTGTGTGTGTGTGTGTTCTGCTGCAGGACTTTGAGGGCTACGCCCCGGAATGCAGTGCGGCAGTGAGGGGAGCGTTTCAGCGGATGCGGGACCTAGCGGAGCGCCAGGGTAAAGGAACACCGACTATAATCTGCGTTTTGTACTTTCCAGATTGGCTTCCTGTCACACAGTTTTCCTTGAATACATACGCAATGGGTTGGGTGAAACGATGAATGAAAAACATAAATGCGGGCCTGAATAAGATAGAGACAGAAGAAGTCAAACATGTTGGACACAGACGAACGCTGTACGTTGTAGTTGGAAACAAAGATATTGATGAGTGTTGATTTACCCCCCCAGAGTATGACCGCCTGCAGACAGCCTTCGCCCTGTGCAAGACGCCGTCGTCGCCCCAGGACATACGGCAGCTGAAGGGCTTCCTGAGGAACGCCTTCACCCTCCTGGCCATGCTGGACTACCCCTACAGCACCCACTTCTGGGGGGACATGCCCGCCCACCCTGTTAAGGTGCCACCACTACCATCATTATTATTATTATAATAATAATACACACCAGGGGGGGGGGGGTTCATGTCCTCACCCACCTGGCGCCATGCTGGTGTCGTCATGGTAACATGCGCTGGCCACTCCTCAGGTGGCGTGTGAGGCGATGCTCAGTGGACCTGACCTGCTGGCTAACCTGAGGAACATGTCAGGTGAGCAAACATGGCGGCATGTTTGAACGATGCGTTGGTAATTAATTGAAGAGAAATGTTGCGTGTCACATTTGTAGATCCAAATAAGAATGTCTTAAATCATGGTGTTCAAGAGGTAAAGACAAAAACAAAAGTTACATTGAGGACAACATAACACAAGCTTAGATTGGTTTAGATTATACACAAATGCCCTCAAGGGGGCAGTGTGGCCCTTCAAACCTCCTTCGGCAACAAAGTTATTGAAGAAGAAGAATTACTGATTCACTAAGATGCTGCCTTTTCTTTTAGAGTCCATTCTACAGTTGTGTTTATTTTACAGTAGTGTAATATTGTACTGTAGTTGTGTATATTGTGTCAGGGAAGTATTGTATGGTATTGTATAGCCTGTGTGTGTGTATGTGTGTGTGTACCATGCAGGCATCGTGTACAACTCTACGGGGGAGCAGAGCTGCTTCGACATGTACAGTCTGTATGTGGAGTGCGCCGACCCCACCGGCTGTGGCCTGGGGTCAAACAGCATGGCATGGGACTACCAGGTATATACACACACACACACACACACAGGCATGTACACATACAGTATGCATGCACACACATATACTACACACACGGAAATATGCATGCATGCATGCATGTACACACCCTTGCATGCCCATGCAGACACATGGATTGTGTTGAATGAGGATATCGACCACTCACTCGCACGCACGCACACACACACACGCCTGCTCAACGAACCGCTACATTAAGTGACGCTGACTACTTTTAACTCACTTTATTTTATGATTTATCTGTTCAAAAAATCTGCGGAGCAAAGGAGGGAATGAGTACCGGTACTAAAATACGCGTAGAGATACACCCAGCTTCGTATCCGCGAATGCCCTGCCTAGAGTGTTCTGCCTATATTGTGTCTGTTTTGGGTCTTTATTCGTACAGAGGAATGTGCTTTAGAGATATGGAAGCGGTACTCCCCATGGCACATGGCTTTAGGTGCCCATCTGTTTTAATTGTTTGTGTACAAGTCTTAGTCAGTAGGCTACAGTATATGTCTGCAGAACACCCCTGTTATTCCGCAGGATCACGTGCTTAATCTTTTACTGTCATGGCACATTAATCAGTAGATTCTTAACCTAGCACACCTTATTGCATAGCTTGTCATGATTGGTACATTCATTGTTTGTTTTAAAAAAAATATATACTTCACAACACTCAAATCTGCCTTAACGACGCTAGCATAAACGAGTCCGTTAGCTGCAGCGAGCGCGCGGAGATGAGGAGCAAGAGAGGTCAACCAAACGTTTTGCACCAAAAGTGCCGCTGACGAAACAACGTGCGTCCTCTTCCCCCCGCAGGCGTGCACGGAGATCGAGATGTACTTCGAGAGCAACAACGTGAGCGACATGTTCCCCGCCATGACGTTCACGCCGGCGGAGCGCCAGGCGTACTGCGCCAAGCGGTGGGGCGTGGCACCACGGCCCGGCTGGCTCCGGACCCAGTACTGGGGAGACGGTGAGGCCACGGCGCTCCGGATCACGTAGTAGAGCGATGGGTTCTGGAAACTCTTTTAGAGCAGAGTCGGATCCATCCAAGTTGTTGATCGTAACGACTGATGGAAATGTTCTAAATGATTGACAGCCCTAAAGCATGGTGTGGGTGGGGCACAGGGGGGGGAGGGGGGTTTAAACATGGCTGTGATTAGGGGTTGGGGGTTCCATCCCCACTGGAGCCACCCACGCTAAGGATTGAAGCACTCACGGTATTGCAGGTTGTTCTGGATAAAAAGGCAATCACCCCTACGGCACGTTACTTACAATCTATCTGTGTTGTGTTTCACACCCAGCCCTGTCCACAGCCAGCAACATCATCTATTCCAACGGCGATCTGGACCCCTGGGCCAACGGAGGGGTAAAATACTAAAACACATAACACAAAAACACACATCTAGAAACGCAGACTTTGTCTCTCCGTGATGGCATGCGAAGGTTGACGCGAGGCCGGCCCGGTTTCAGTAAGCCCTCTCTCTACTCTCCAGGTGCGGACGTCTCTCAGCCCCTCATTGGTGGCCATCAACATAGCGGAGGGTGCCCACCATCTGGACCTGAGGTAACTGGGTGTGGGGGGGGCGTTCATGACTCAATGGGAAAAAAAGACGCTAACGGCTATAATGGCATCGTAACTCCTATTCATGGCCTTCGTCTTCTTCTGTCCTCCAGAGGCTCGAACGTCGATGATCCTGCGTCGGTAATAAGCGCCAGGAAGGCTGAAGCCGACCTCATCGGCCAGTGGGTGGCGATGGAGAGGATGAAGAGGAGTTGAAAAAAAAAAAAAACGAAACGTCGAAAATGTGCAATAAAATCTTTTTTTCTTTTAATCTCATTTTTTTTCTTAAAATCAATGCAGATAAAGCGGTCTGTAAACAAGGTGACAAAGAGACATTGTGTTCATGGCAGTTGATGTTCAAGTGAACGGAACAAAATGGCGACCTCCGTGAAAGCACAGCCCTTTAGAACGGATTAAAGATGAAGTACACACTCGACATGGAGTCGGCTACCATCTGGAGAGGTAAACGAGACAGTTGGGCAGATTTTGTGCTCTCGGAGCGTAAACATCTAATTACTTACAAACCAATTCCAATATTAGGCTTCACTGAAATTATACAATGGAACAACCTTAGTTTTCTGAATTTATAAAAAAAAATTGATGCATATAAACAATAATTAAATACACAAAGAAAAAATCCAAACTACGTTTGATCAGACCTTTGGAAGAGCAGTAGCACCAAATTCAGATTTTGGTAAGTTGGTTGGGAAAGTTTTTGACCTGTAGATGGCAGCAAACTCGAAAAGATGTGGTCTTGTATGTAGTTGCGCTTTTAAAGACATTTTGGAACAGACCCTGCTACGGTTTCTGGACCCGGGTGTGAATTCATGATCGTAAGATACACAGGAGTTGTTAAAGCACATTTGGAGCCACTTTTTGGCATATATTGTGAGCAACACAATCAACAGAACGTTTAAAATATGCCTTTCATTCGGCAGTTTGTACATTTCATGACTATTTCACCTGTACTCATTCTATAGTGATTTCAAAAGGCTTTCATAATAAATACCTGAATATTATTCACTATTAACCAAGATTCCCAATTATTTTATGTGCAAGCTTCCACAAAGATAGCACAGCTATACATTTTTGCAATGACATATACAGTTCCAATGGTTACACACCATGTAATGCACAGGTTTGGGTCTTGATTCGCCATTTTTAAGATGTACGACTGCTACAAATTTTCAAGTTAAATCATTAAGACTAGCTTATGAAGTTTTCAGTATTTTCAGTCATTATGTAACACATTTCATTTCCAAGAACACACAAAAGGTGTGTTTGTGAGTGAAAAAAAGTTTCATAAGTAACATGAAACGAAATAGTTGAAATGCTTTCAGGGATACTTTTTTCCCAACTTCTTGACATACCTGACCAAAATTCTCGAACTAATTTCCAAAATACAGCCATTATTAAAAAAAAAGAAAAAAAAAGAAAGTTTATCGTTTATAAATCAACATTTTTGAATTCCTTGCCGCTATAGTGGGCTATAAAACCTAAAACCTATTTTTGAAAATACATTATCTTTGACTTTGCCAGCATTTTACCGCTGACAGACTGCGCAGAAGTGGAACCTTAAAAACCTATTTTTGGGGCACCATATCAAAAGCTCTGAGAATCGTCTTCATCACTGTTTGAAGGGAAAGACATGGCTTCAGAAGGATGGCTTGTATTCAATGTTTCAGATTCTCTCAGCAAGCTGGGCTCGGAAATGTTCAAACACCAGGGACGAGGGACTTGTCATTTAAGAAGTGAGCCCTTGTTGACAGGACTTAAGACTTTGTTTTGGACATGCAAAGACTTTCTTAAAAAGGAAACTGCAGGAAAAAAAGGAATTTGCATCTCATGTTGCAAAAAAATATAGGAAACACTCCTCTCTGTGTTCATCATAAGTTCATCAGAACCATTCGATTGCAAATGGAAATGTGGAGCGTATCTGGGAATAGAAATGTGAACAGACACGGACAGTTCATAGTGGCGTTGTAGATCGCTGTGTGAAGCGACGTCGAAGGCACGCAGAGAGACCACGCACGTTGAAGAGGAAAGGTCAAACCATTTCTGATCCGGGGTGGAAACAAGGGGCCGTGTTTGGTCTCGGTACAAAACTCTTTCAAAATAAGAGTCACAGCTACTCTCTTCACCTTAAGAGTATTTACAAGAAAGAGAGCAATTTGCTCTGAATCTAAAACTACAATCAACACATCCATAAAGCCAAACAATACAAATATAATGAAAGGAATTCCACTATCTAAACTACCATATTCACTACACATTGACATATCACTTGAAGATATAACTATTTGAACCCTAATCTGGCGTAGACCCGGTCCTCTCATTGAAACACCACAAATCTGTCCTCCCTGCCACCACCGTGACGGGGTGGAGGAGGAGAAAGCTTCACACATTCAGTAAAACGTACATAGCAGCTCAGACAACGAAAAAAGCCACCAGACAACGAAACCAAACCTACTCGCATACAAAGTGCATACGCGCTAATCTGCGACAAAACAGTAGCTTCACAGTATCAAAATGGCAGAGTTCCTGATTCAGTAAAGAAGAGAAGGAATGCACCAATCAAAAGAAAAATGGAAAATCCCCGGACCAACCACTGAGACGTTCAGGTTTCAGCAGTTGTATCCCTCCCTATCAGTTCCACAAACCGCGATGGTTGCTACCACTCGCCATTTATTAACCTCACTCACTCATCCACTCATCCACCCATTCACTCACTCACTTATCCACTAACCCATTCTGATGCCAGCATTGTTTGCATCTTTAAAAGGCAGGCCCGGTCGACTGGAACCGATGCACTCTGAGGAATTCATGGGCCGGTATCATCTTACCCACTCAGCGGATTCAGCGGTTGGACTGAAGAAAAAAAAAAAAAAAAAAAAAAGTCCAGTTCCCGACGTAAAACGTAAAAACATTTGACATAAAAAAAAAACCAAAACAACCTATTGTCCGGTCGGTGATGCCTTGATTGTGTGTCTGTCAATATTCTGTCTGTCCTGACACACGACAAATCTGGGTTTCTATCAAGCCCTGAGACACACACACACGTACACGCACGCACACACACACACACACGCGCGCTCTACAAGTCACAACAGGCCTCGATGGGGGGGGGGGGGGGACCGGGGTCCATCACGAGGGCCGGCCACCCATTGGTTGGCTTCACTGCTGGGGGTGGGAGGGCCAGATGGGCAGGGGGTGGGCCTCGGTGTTGAACACCAAGCGGTCCAGGCTGACCAGCTCCGGGTCATCGGAGAACAGCAGATACAGGTACTTCAGCGTCTCCCCCAGGAAGAAGCTCTCCATCTTGTCCCGGGGCAAGGGGTAGTTGGGGTCCCGCACGTTGTTGATGGAGGTGTACCCCCCCGTTGGCACCTGACGGAAACACGTGGGAGATGTGACCGCTTCGCGGCAGAAGGATTCACGCGTACTACGTGGATCATAGGCTGGCGATGGGTTGGCTTTGAAATCACATGGAACTTTCTTTTCACAGTGGAGTTTTTACTGTGAGCAATGTGCGTCTCTTTGCGCTTCGTTGCAGAAATACTCCACTTCTTTCCACTTCTTTCCGTTCCACTTCTTTTATTTTACCTTTATTTAACTCAGATAAGTTCCTCTTCTCTGAAGAGGAACTTATTTGAGTGGATGAGGCTTCAGACGGGGATTATGAGAAATAAATATTTACAGTTGAATTGAAACTGCCACATTTTTGATTAGTTCAACAGTTCTCGCTCGAGTTTGTGTGTTGCTGTTAACAGCCAATCACACGCTTCAGGCGCCGTCATCGGTCGAGGCGAATACGAAGCAAAACGAGGTGAGACCCAGATTTTGCAATCAGAGGAATGAATACCACGGGTACCACGTTACTCCATGTGACGCCGTACCTTGGTGTGCTTGTTGAAGCTCTGCAGGATCTCCCAGCCCCAGTCCCGGTACTTGGGGTCGTGGGTGAACCGGTACAGGTAGAACAGGCTCTCCACTGTCTCCGGCCGCAGCAGGTTGTGTCTGTCAGCAGGCTGGGTGGGGGGAGGGGGTGGGGGAGACAGAGGCAGCAGGATGAGCTAACTAAGTCAGGGGGTCACTAACATTTTTTTGAACCTGAGAGCTTCTTCAAGGGTACGGTGTAATATGAAGGGCTACTTGTTTGATGGCCTTCAAATTCTTCACATTCTTTTCGTCTTTGAAGAAAGTGTTTGCAATCGTCATCCTCGCTCCTTTCAAGAGCTCCCTTTCCGAAAAGTCTTTTTTGTTCTTTATCAAAACATTTGCATCTCTAAATTAAACTTTTTCACCGGCCTTGTGAAAAATGACCGTTTGACCAAAGCTGCTTTCAACTCCTGGGAAAAGGCCCATAGGGCACTGCCAGGTGGGTAGTTAGCATGGAAGCTAGTGCGACAGGTAATGTCACTCCACATTGTGCCGTTCTGCCGTTGCCACAGTCAAATGAGACAAATGAGACATGCACACTTGTATTTCCCTGTCGTAAAAGGTTTCCAAGTTTTCTTTCGCTTTTCCGCCATGTTTTTCATGTCTTTTCTGGGTATCACCTGCATCTAGCTCGTCTCAGCAAAGAGTGCCACGCGATATTGAACTTTCCAGACAAGTTCAGAGTTCACAAAACATTTGTGTTTTTAAAATGTTCAATTCAATATTGCCATTGCCTTTAAATCGACATCAATGCAAGTGTTATTGATTTAAAAAAAAAAAAATTCAACACAATGAAATAAAAAATGTCAACATTTTTCTCCATGGTGACTAGTGCTATTTCTAGAACATGCCCTGAGGGTACCACGTGAGTCGCGTGGTCCCTGTGGGCGCCCAGGTGCTCGCGGGCACCGTGTTGGCCACCCCTGGTCCAAGTGATTTGCCTGTGGGCGTGGCGGCAGATGCACAAATATGACATTTTTCAGAGCTAGAAACGGGGTCACAGCCCTTACAAAGAATGGGGAGCGCCGCAAAACGGTGTGTTCATGACACCGTTCTGACCCGAGGCCCACTCACGACTCACATGCAAATATGGTTTAAGTGGGCGGCATAATATATGGAAATGCACACAGGATGATATACCCACAGGCTCACATCCTAGGCGAAGCCGTCTGCTGTAGAACAGCAAACAACGAGCAGCCTGTTCTGTTTCACACCACAAACTTGGACCACGGAAAAGTTTCGGGGCGTCATGGTTGACCTTGCATGTTTTTCAAGAAGTCACCATGACATCTCCATGTCACTAGTTCTCTGTACTCTCCCACTACTCTCCCATTACTCTCCCACTACGCTCCCACTACGCTCCCACTGCTCTCCCACTACTCCCCCACTCCTCTCCCACCTTGACGTCCACGTCCCTGCTGCTCCCCTGGTGGGTGTTGAAGTGGACGATCTCGGGGCTGAGGCCCGTCTCCATCTGGGCGTACATCTGGTAGCAGGTCTCCATGAGCAGCCGGGCCAGCTCCAGGTGGTCGTCAGGGAGTCCGTGGTGGGCCCCCAGGGCCAGGGTGCCGGGCAGGAAACACACCAGGTGGTCCTGGAGAGGTGACGTTAGAGAAAAAAAAACAGGGTCGTCCTTAAGGAGAAAGGAGGAGTTCAGCCAGTAGGCTCCCGACCTGGGGGACGAGGCCCTCCCGGGGCCCCCTGGTGCGCATGTGGGGGTCGCAGGAGATTACTGACATAAGCTATAGATATTTGAGCCATTTTAGCAAACCATTTTAGTCTTTGATATGCAAGCTGCCCGCCTAATGATTCCTAGCCATGGCCAAACAAGTCTGAAGTAGAGCTGTGCTATTAACACCGACATTCCTGGCCAAGTGGGTCAAAACTATTTGTGTGGAAGCAGATGCAGAGAGGCGAAAGTTGGCGTCCCAAACATGTTGACAGCTAGAAATGGGGTCACGGTTCCAAAAGAGCTTGGGAACCACTGGGCGAAGGGGGGCATGGTGTTCTAGGAAGCCTGCGAGGGGACTGTGGAGCCCAGTCACACCCAGGATGTGTCAGCTGGGAGTCCAGTCACGAGAGGCAGGATGTGAATAATGAACAACAACAGCATGTAGCTGGGATAAACAAGCTAGCCAAGGCAACGGGAGAAACATGTTTGTGAGCGGGGGCATAAAACTGCCACATGTAGTCTTTAATACTGTTATATAATATATTATAATGATGTTGGGGTTTCAGTGGCAGACTGAAACCCCAACAATCTCCGATATGGAAATGCTTGTAAAGGCTCATCAACATCGCACCTGGTGATCAAAAAAGTATGACGCAAATGTGTTTTACATGTCGGGGAGACGAATGCCAACACTGACAACGCCAAGCCTTGAGAGTGATGAAACATTTGATCCTGAAACCTTATTTTCGTCATATCTTTCCACGGAGGAATGAACCTGAGAACCCACACCTGCTAGCCTCAATATACTTGGGACTACTGACCATTTTGGGGCTGAACTGGCCATGGGACAGTTCTCCGACAAAGGTCAGACCGCTGGGAGAGGATTTCTGGAGAAGATTCTTCTTCACACCATCTATGGCCTGCAGATAGTCCTCCAGAAGCCTGTTGTAAGAGACACACACACACACACACACAAACACACAGTAAAAATATGAACTGAAACCAGTAACGCAATAAAATTAGATACACAAAATACTCCTCCTGCACTATCTGAACACTGCACAAGTGATTTTGTTGTTGAAGGTCGAAGAAACGACTCCTTGACTCATGAATGAATTAAATGACCACGAAAGAGATTAAAGAGAAATAATTCCACTTTGACCCGACTTTCACCAACTAATCCTGAAGTCACTCATCCCTCCCTTGTGTTTCTAATAAAGCTCCAGCAGCCCAAATCTGCTTCATCTGACACAGTCTCCTCTGTGAGTGTGTGTGTGTGTGTGTGTGCGTGCGTGCTTGCGTGCACGCGCGTGTGTGTGTATGTGTGTGTGTGTGCGTGCATGCGTGCGTGCGTGCGCGTGTGTGTCAGTGTCACAGCTTGGACTGCTGCTCCAACAGCGCATGAATCTTTCATCTGAACGAGCAGCACTGGCGGCGTTGAGCAAATAAATCCAGACACAGGGACATGAATATTTCAACCCACCGCTGGTGGTGATAGCGGGGGGGGGGGGGGGCGACGGTGGGATTAGAACACACACACACACATACACACACACACACACACATCTTAGTGATCATTACTCACGGACTGCTTAACACGTCTCCTACTGAGCTCGCTGCAGAGCACGCAGGGTGGGTGTGGTGCAGCTGTTTATCAGACTGTACGGGCTGCATCACTACTACGTTTAAAAATGTTAGCATCGTACATGTTTATTTAGCATTTGTCTTTTAAATCCTTGCATTGTCTCGTCAATGATAGCTTAACGCGTCGTTTCAAAAATGTGGTCCCCTCCCGTGTCGAGTGCTGCCTGAATGGCTTTGTGTTTGAGTAAACCTCGCTGTAAAATGCACTCCTTCTAGTCGATAACCACATGCGTAAGCGCTTGGTTAATATGCCCATTGTGGCGAATACCATGGCAAATAAAAGTGCGATGGCGTGGCTTGATGGCTCCGCCTGCCTGTGTGCCGACCACGTGGGCAGAATGCACTGGTGGGAAGATGAGAGTGCTTTGCATATGTCATTGGAAAACGCTTTGAAAGTCTTTAATCCCCACTTCACAGAAGCTGAGGCGCACGCTTCCCTCTACCTCCATGCGTTGGATTTCTACGTACAAAATAAAAAATAAAAATAAAAGGTCAGACGGACAGGAACCAGACAAAACTCCTACAGGCCTAAGGGTCAGCGCATTCCTCTCAGAAAGTGTGTGTGTGTGTGTGTGTGTGTGTGTGTGCGTGCGTGCGTGCGTGCGTGCGTGCGTGTGTGCGGTGCTGCTGGGAGAAGGGGATGGAAGCAGGAGGTGACGATCTTCTGACAGAGAGTGTATTACGGATGCATTAGGACTGAGTACAAGCATTACATTACTTAACCCCTAACACTTAAGTCTAAAGTGACAGCCCTGCGTGTGCGTGGTAATTCCTGTAAGATTCGCAAAAAATTTGCATTTTTGAATCGCACTGTAGGGAAGAAAGCACTTTTTGTTGCAGGCACAACAGATCATACTATGGTACAAGGAAGTGAGTGTTAAATGTAAAGCATTTAAAGACTCAAGATGGTTGTATAGCAGCAACGCTAGTTGTATAGCAGCCATGCTACTACTGTATGTCACTGGAAGATTAATCTGCTGTGAAGAAACGTGAGAGTGAGCACCAAAAGGGTTCTTACTGGTGCTCCTTCTTGCCCCCCTGGATCCACTGTTTGAGCAGGTACTCGTAGTAGCTGTCTGCGCGCGCCCCCAGCGTGAAGACCCCCTGGTGGGTGAACTGCCCGCTGTTGGTGTTGATGAACATGGGCACCAGGCCGTCCTGCTTGCCCTCCAGCTGGTGGACCTGCCTCGCCACCTCGTCCACTGCATCCTGCGGAGCCAGGGAGAGGGTTAGTGTCTGGGGGGTCACAGCCAGGGAGAGGGTTAGTGTCTGGGGGGGTCACAGCCAGGGGGAGGGTTAGTGTCTGGGGGGGTCCCAGCCAGGGAGAGGGTTAGTGTCTGGGGGGGTCACAGCCAGGGAGAGGGTTAGTGTCTGGGGGTCACAGCCAGGGAGAGGGTTAGTGTCTGGGGGTCCCAGCCAGGGAGAGGGTTAATGTCTGGGGGTCCCAGCCAGGGAGAGGGTTAGTGTCTGGGGGTCCCAGCCAGGGAGAGGGTTAGTGTCTGGGGGGGTCACAGCCAGGGAGAAGGTTAGTGTCTGGGGGGGTCACAGCCAGGGAGAGGGTTAGTGTCTGGGGGGGTCCCAGCCAGGGAGAGGGTTAGTGTCTGGGGGTCCCAGCCAGGGAGAGGGTTAGTGTCTGGGGGGTCACAGCCAGGGAGAGGGTTAGTGTCTGGGGGTCACAGCCAGGGAGAGGGTTAGTGTCTGGGGGGGTCACAGCCAGGGGGAGGGTTAGTGTCTGGGGGGGTCACAGCCAGGGAGAGGGTTAGTGTCTGGGGGGTCACAGCCAGGGAGAGGGTTAGTGTCTGGGGGGGTCCCAGCCAGGGAGAGGGTTAGTGTCTGGGGGGGTCCCAGCCAGGGAGAGGGTTAGTGTCTGGGGGGGTCACAGCCAGGGAGAGGGTTAGTGTCTGGGGGTCCCAGCCAGGGAGAGGGTTAGTGTCTGGGGGTCCCAGCCAGGGAGAGGGTTAGTGTCTGGGGGTCCCAGCCAGGGAGAGGCAACGTGTCTGGAGGGGTCCCAGCCAGGGAGAGGTTTAGTGTCTGGGGGGGTCCCAGCCAGGGAGAGGTTTAGTGTCTGGGAGGGTCACAGCCAGGGAGAGGGTTAGTGTCTGGGGGGGTCACAGCCAGGGAGAGGGTTAGTGTCTGGGGGTCCCAGCCAGGGAGAAGGTTAGTGTCTGGGGGGGTCCCAGCCAGGGAGAGGGTTAGTGTCTGGGGGTCCCAGCCAGGGAGAGGGTTAGTGTCTGGGGGTCCCAGCCAGGGAGAGGGTTAGTGTCTGGGGGTCCCAGCCAGGGAGAGGGTTAGTGTCTGGGGGGGGTCACAGCCTGGGAGAGGGTTAGTGTCTGGGGGTCCCAACCAGGGAGAGGGTTAGTGTCTGGGGGTCCCAACCAGGGAGAGGGTTAGTGTCTGGGGGTCACAGCCAGGGAGAAGGTTAGTGTCTGGGGGGGTCCCAGCCAGGGAGAGGGTTAGTGTCTGGGGGTCCCAGCCAGGGAGAGGGTTAGTGTCTGGGGGGGTCCCAGCCAGGGAGAGGGTTAGTGTCTGGGGGGGTCACAGCCAGGGAGAGGGTTAGTGTCTGGGGGTCCCAGCCAGGGAGAGGGTTAGTGTCTGGGGGTCCCAGCCAGGGAGAGGGTTAGTGTCTGGGGGTCCCAGCCAGGGAGAGGCAACGTGTCTGGAGGGGTCCCAGCCAGGGAGAGGTTTAGTGTCTGGGGGGGTCCCAGCCAGGGAGAGGTTTAGTGTCTGGGAGGGTCACAGCCAGGGAGAGGGTTAGTGTCTGGGGGGGTCACAGCCAGGGAGAGGGTTAGTGTCTGGGGGTCCCAGCCAGGGAGAAGGTTAGTGTCTGGGGGGGTCCCAGCCAGGGAGAGGGTTAGTGTCTGGGGGTCCCAGCCAGGGAGAGGGTTAGTGTCTGGGGGTCCCAGCCAGGGAGAGGGTTAGTGTCTGGGGGTCCCAGCCAGGGAGAGGGTTAGTGTCTGGGGGGGGTCACAGCCTGGGAGAGGGTTAGTGTCTGGGGGTCCCAACCAGGGAGAGGGTTAGTGTCTGGGGGTCACAGCCAGGGAGAAGGTTAGTGTCTGGGGGGGTCCCAGCCAGGGAGAGGGTTAGTGTCTGGGGGGGTCCCAGCCAGGGAGAGGGTTAGTGTCTGGGGGTCACAGCCAGGGAGAGGGTTAGTGTCTGGGGGTCCCAGCCAGGGAGAGGGTTAGTGTCTGGGGGTCCCAGCCAGGGAGAGGGTTAGTGTCTGGGGGTCCCAGCCAGGGAGAGGGTTAGTGTCTGGGGGTCACAGCCAGGGAGAGGTTAAGTGTCTGGGGGTCCCAGCCTGGGAGAGGGTTACGGCTGAGTTATGGTTCCCCGTAGTGATTACTTGGTGATCACGCAATGGCCACGCAGTTGCTTGGACGCAGTCATGAAATCGTGATGGTTCTGCGTGGGGTTTACGTGTCGAAATGCAATTCAATGCCACACCGGTAGAGGGACCAGAATGACCATTCTGGTCATTACATACGGATTACTAGCGAGTAAAAAAAAAGTTTACAGAAATGAAGGCAAAAGTTATATATATGTTGTTGCCAATCAGTCGAAGCATTTATCACACCGTGGCGGTGTTTACGAGTGGAAACTGGAAAAGCGATCTCCAGCGAATGTAGTTAGCGGACCAATCACAGCCAATGCCGCTGCGTTGGTGTTGCGTCGCCTCGACGCACGTCTAGGATTTTTGGTGCACGTCAGGCCCTTGCGGTGGACGCAAGGGGGGTCCGCACGGACAGAAAGGGTCCGTAAACCCACTAGCGTTGCGTCAACGCGGAAGCATAACTTAAGCATTAGTGTCTGGGTGTCCCAGCCAGGGAGAGGGTTAATGAGTCTCCAGGCTCAAAGTGTCTATTACTGGTCTATAAATGTTTCCCAAATCCGTTTGGAAATTTGAATAGCTACATTGTGCTTGACATCAGGTATTACATAGTTATATTTAAATCGTTTGACCAAAATTGATAACTTTTACACATAAAAGTGTAAATAGCAAAGACAAAGCAATTTCCCTCAGGGATTATTTAAGTATGTTCTGTCTGTCTGTCTGTCTAGTTAATGTAAAATGCACCCAGTGCCTTGAAAAAAACACTTAATTATTCATAGACAGGGAATAGACCTGGCTGTACTGTGCTAGACAGGACCATCGTGGGGACTGGGCACCATTGGCAACAGCATGTCGTGACAACGCCATCTCTCTCAGCGTGCGTGCGTGCACGCATGCATGTACCTGGTAGCGCTGGTCGTGCGTGAGGCGGGTGAGCTCTCGGAACTCCAGCTGGATGGTGGTGACCTCGGCCACCGTGCTGTCGGAGGTCCAGCGCGGGGGGTGGGCGGTGCCCTTCCCGATGTTCACGTCCGAGTACGGGATCTTGGACGGCGTCTTGAAGGCCGGCATCAGCCGCGAGCCGATGTCAGTCTGGAGGACGGAGACACCGAGGAGGGGGGGGGGGGGGGGGGGGGGGGGGAGTTAGGTCGACCACCGCCCTGCGTTTCAACGAAGGCGCATCTCCAGAGGATTAGGGCTGAGGGTTCTGGCCCTGATCGTGAGGACCAAACCCGGCACATGAACAAATAGTTTGGCCAGACAAAATGTGTCAAACAAGGATGGAAGACGCAGCCAAAACTCACAGCCTTCTCCAGGAACATCTTGTCTCCGCTCAGATGGTAGGTGCTGAGCAGACCCCCCAGGATGCGGATGGTGGTCTCGAACAGGTTCACGTCCACGTTCTTGTCGAAGGACAGCTCAGAATTCACCCACTCCCTGGCCTCCGCAAACTCTGCAGGGAGAGGGTGGCACCACATGTAAATCCTCACACACAACAACACAGGTAAATACAAAGGAAGCACTGAAGGCTAGGGGAAGTTCTCCCTCAAATGCAAATTTTTTATTGATGTGGGGGGAAGATATTGTTATCATCACAACCAATGTTGGAACACTAGAGAGCAGTGCATGAGTGAGCCATTGGAATCATACTATCCAATTTGTGGCTATAGAAGAACACAAACAGCCCTTGTCCATCCATTGTTCGCTGGCTAGTGAAGTTACATAATAATAACAATATCATAGTATACAGTATATAGATAGCCTTAATTATTGAATAGGATAGGATAGGATAAAACTTTATTAATCCCCTAAGGGAAATTGGTTCGCCATAGAAGCCAGGGTACATATTAGATTAGATTCAATTTGAGTCATTCCCAGTATTTTTTAGATATGAGAATGAAATTTATTCTCTGCATTTGACCCATCCTATGGTACATAGGAGTAGTGGGCTGCTAGGTTCAGCGCCCGGGGAGTAAGTTGGGGTTCAGTGTCTTGCTCAAGAACACTTCGACACGCGGACAGTTGGAGGAGGGGAATCGAGGGGATCGAACCGCCGACCCTAAGGTTGGTGGACGACCCACTCTAACCACTGAGCCACCGTCGACCCTATATTTATATATATTATAATTATATATTTATATATAAATATAAATACAATACAAAAAATATTAATAAAATAAAATACCCCCCAAAAAATTTAAGAATGAAAATAAAATAAAATAAAATAAAATAAAGTAATGAGCGGGGCGGTGGTACCCTCTTTCAAGCCCAGGATCCACATGGTGTCCAGGGAGTCGATGAGCGTGAGGCCCAGGCCGAACCACTCGCCGTAGGTCTTGGTGATGGGCTTCAGCTCGTCGTGGCCCCAGGCAAACTCCCGGTAGCCGCGCCACGCGTGCCGGAACGACTCCCGCACCCCCTCCAGGCGCAGCGCTTCTGTGGAACACACGGTGGACACGGCGCCAGGGGGGACCGGTGAGGCTGGGACACACCGGGCCTGAAGGCGCTGCTCTTAAGGACGGCCCGCCCGCAGCGGACGTTCTGCCTGCCTGCTTTTTCACTTGATTTATTTGTAGCGTGTTGTTGTTGTTGTTTTGTTGTAACTTTAGCACTTTGCGATTCGTAGCAATAAAAAGATGCATTAGAGGTTTCAATTGTTGGTATGAGTAATTCCGGCGTGCATGCTATGTGACAAACACTCTTAAGACCCTTGTGTATAATGTGGTCCAGATAATGGTCCAGAATGTGGCTTCAAGAATGTAGAATTGGGAAGGAATAGACCATGACTGTCTAGCTGTATCCATTCCACTTATACCACCATTACCAATGATGGCTAGAGATGTGTTACTTCTACCGTCCTAATCAGCTCCCATGGCGGTTGAGCATGCAGTTTTTTTTCTATATGTGCATCGCCGTATTTCCGGTATTTTTTTTCCAGATACACGCGTCTAAATGCCACCGCTAAGACAACACGGATGTGCAACGTGTGCATCTAGCATGTTGTAGCATGTTGCTAACGAGCGCCTGGGGGAGCACGCCGTCCGACAACAGCCCACGTTACCTATCTCTTTGGGCAGCTTCTCTGGAGGGTGCCCAGGCGAGTCCTCCTTGTTGTGCCCAGCCTTGGGGTCTTCGCTGGGCTGCCCCGCCGCGATCACCGCCCCCCGCCAACTGGGGAACAAGGAGAGATGAATGTTTCAGTAATGCGTATTTTTCACAATGTCATTTACTGTTAGGAAAATGTGCATGGCATGGTGTTGACCCGTTACATTGGCACAATCGACACACACAAACCTACACAACTCAATGTCTACACAACTCAACAAGAAAGATAACACCTGGAAAGACAATGCTCTGCCCGCTTGTCACGTGTTTATGTGTTCGGTGAATCATTCCATGTTATGAAAGAATACATGATGGTTGTGTTTGCAATAATTCTACAAAAAGTTGTATTATTATTATTATAGAGCTCTATTATTTGTATCATCCTGACCTTATAACAGGCTCCTCCCCCTTGACCTTCGGCTCCTTATTGTTCTTCTCCTCTCCTCCTCCTCCTCCTCCTCCTCCTACCAGGGGGTCCGACCCGTTCCCCCTCTTCTGCTGACGCCCCTGCAGCACTGGGGGCCCGCGCTTGTGGGGCAGCTTCTTCTGACCCTGGATGATCAGGAGGAGAAGAAACAGGAGTAACATGTTGGGGGACAGGAGGAGAAACAGGAGGAGAAACAGGAGGGACAGGAGGAGAAACCGGAGAAACAGGAGGAGAAACAGGAGGAGGGACAGGAGGAGAAACCGGAGAAACAGGAGGAGAAACAGGAGGAGGGACAGGAGGAGAAACCGGAGAAACAGGAGGAGAAAGCAGAGAAACAGGAGCAGAAACCAGAGAAACAGGAGGAGAAACCAAAGAAACAGGAGGAGAAACAGAGGAATAGACGGCTAGACTAAGAAACGTGTTGCCCTTCAACCCAGCCCCGGAAGACATTTACATCACATTTCCATCATTCATTCCTTCATTGGTCATTTAGACTTTAAGTTCAGGAGGCTTACGTATGAGGCACCGAGAACAAATGCCCCTTTAACAATGGCATCAAAAGGTTTCGTGGATCTATACAACCCCATCAAACACCATGCCCGTATACATTCTAAAAGACCTTTAACAGACAAACTACACAATAAATGACAATCAACCCGGTATGTGTGCTATCCATGCGGGCGGCGCCTTGAAGCGGCCCGATTGCATTCTCAGGTCTGGTTCTATAGGACATGTTGCACAACCCACATTCCTGTCTGTTTTCACTAACCCATCTAGAAAAAAACACAGAAAATAAGTCTAAACTAGTCACCGGAAGAAGCTGCCCCACCCAGCCTACCTGTGACCCAGCCTACCTGTGACCCAGCCTACCTGTGACCCAGCCTACCTGCGACCCAGCCTACCCGTGACCCAGCCTACCCGTGACCCAGCCTACCCGTGACCCAGCCTACCTGTGAGGAAAGCTCAGGGACCTCTGGTCTTAAGAGGGCTTCTGGTTGGACCTTCACTGGCTCCGGCAGAACGCGAGGGGGGATGGGCAGCCCACCAGCAGCGCCCCCCTCCGTCTCCTCAACCACGCCAAAGGGGCCTGGGGAGGGAAGGGGGGGGGGGTTCAGTCGGGGCAACACAGCCAAACACAGCCGTTGTGTTACAGCCGCGGACATACGGTCACATGTGAAGAGTTGAGGGCTGTGACCTGCTCGTCTGTGTTCTTCAAGCATTTGTTCAGGACGAGACTGCTAGACTATCTCTTTACAGTTATTTTGATGGCAAGCGATCTGCTATATCTGTAGGTAGCCATTATGAAAAAAAACAACTAATATAAAGAAATGTGATATGTATAGGACATGTTGTAGTATTAATACACTTTGTTTACATAGCAGCCTTTTAAAAACATGTGTTTCAAATTGCTTTATATGATTACATGAACAGTAACATAATTATTCAAAAGTAGGACTAGAAATACAGCACACAATGAGAGATGGTTCATATCCCAGCCAGGGGAAAAAGTCAAGATCCTAGAATTTGATGACATTTCTAAATCGCATTTCATAGTTAGAAATTAAATTATGACATGACTTAAATAATATGACTTGTCATCTCATAAAAAGGCTGGTTGTCCAATTATTCTGTTGAATGATGATCTCAATGTAACACACACACACACAAACGTTGTTCCAATACATCCATACATGCATCATTGCCGATGGGTAACTGTGTGTATATGAAAGGTTTTTGTGTAGTGTTCAGTTGCAGTTCAGTTCAGTTCACCCAGCTAGCATTGTAGCCTACACAGGACAGCACAGGACACTTTTAGTCAGCGAAAAGCCCTTTTAAACGTTATAACAGTCAAAAAAGTGTAATTTCAATCATCTGCATATCATGTTAACAATTTCCACTTCAGCAGTCTGTAATGTTTACTTTCATTTTCTGTAGCTCTATTCTTACCGCAGAGTTTTTATCTCTTTCAAATTCGAGCACCGTCCTGCATTTCCTGCTCTGACACCCACACATGTCGAGTCGGGGACTAATAAAGTACACCTTATCTGATTTGACAGTAGCAGCTAGTGCACTGAGCTAAGTGCAGTGGCTGGGAGAGCTACTGCGCTTAGCTTGTTGTGTACACACAGTCAGCGCCCACCCTGGGAGGTCGCTCAGCTGGTGTCGTTACCTCTGAAGTGCTGCTTGACAGTGGGGTAAGAGGACATGCCGACGATGAACAGCAGCACCAGCGCAAACAGGACCATGCTGCGTTGGAGCCTCGACAGCTGCTTCCATTTCTACAGCCAGACCACAACAAACACAATCTTGGCAAGCTGTGGCAACACATGTTTGTTATTGACACGGATGAAGGCCTTCAAAACGCATAGCACGCACATAACAGCAACACACACACACACACACACACACACAAAAAGAAAAACTATACGAGAAGCCTGGAAAGGAAACGTCAGCTTGAAAAATATGTCTAGCTGCTTCAAAACCATTGAGTCAAACTCCTGAATTATTCACTGACTTTGAGTGACTCTGATGAACCACTTGAAGTATAATAAATGAAATACAATCAAAATATGATAGACCGGATCGGTTTTGCACTTTCAAGATTATTTTACAATTCACCAGCAGCTGACATTTAGGTACAATGCAACTCTTTAAGTCCGTCAGAATCTTGCAATTATGTATATTAAGATCTGATAGTAGCTGTACCACAAAATCCATCACCTTCTTATGCCCAAAGCTACAATCTGTTTGTATTCCCACAAGAGATCCACTTGTGTCGGTCGGCTACTTGCTGATATTCCTAAGGCAAGATGGGTTCAGCATAATTATGCTTGCGTGAGTATTGCCAGAACAACTGAGTGTCGGGGGAACGTGGGACAATGGTGTCTAGTCATGTTATTTTTATTTGGAAAGCCCTTAATCACAGTTCCAGTCTCAAAAGGGCTCCACTGACCCCACATGACACAACACAGTCCACTCCCCCTAAGCCTTGAAAAGTGCAAAAGAAAATGGAGAGTATTCATCCTTAACCTTGAGCAGGTACACAGGAGAAGAGGGTCCCGCCCCTCTTCCTGCTATGACTTGCCTCAGGGAAGGAAATACACGGTACTTATAAAGGATGTTGTTCTCACCCTCCAACAAGACCGTCTCCGCAGCTGCTTGCTGTTGTTGTACTTTCCGGCGCTCTGCTCGCCGAATGTGACCGAGACGTAATCCTTCCTTGCCGGGGGGTGCATGGCTGCAGCACAGACCACCGGGGAACCATAGACACCCAACTGGGTACAATACAAAAAACAAACTGCTTGTTGTTTCACTCAATGCATTGATCTCGCCAATGGTTTAAAATCCACCAAAACAAGGGTTTAGCTGTAGACTACTTGTTGGACGCGGTGCTGTCAAGTATCACCATATAAATGAATCACAACAATGGTCTATATCAAATACAATTAATGATATAAGACATAAACAAACCAAACATGATACTCGGCAACTGTATAACAGTTACAGGATAGTTGGCTACTTATGTTATGTCTGTACATCCATCCACCTATAATGGTAGTCTTGATATCATTCGTCCGCTTGTTTACTAAATCCGTTAAAACAGATACCGAAAGGGCCAGTCATATTTGAAATATATTGTACTGCACTGTTGTTTAAAGTTAAAGGTTAAAGATTGTTTGCCAGATGGGGATTTTCGCGTCATCATTCCCAGTAGAGCACTTGCGACGTGGAAGCAGAGCGACATCGAAGAGACGAGGGAGCTCTTCGCCGCCTCAGTCCGACTACAGACCGAGGCTTCGAATGAGGCCTACTGGATCCTATGCGCTCAAAGTAAAAGGGGTGTGCTTAAAAACGCACCTAAAAATATGGCTTAAATGTATTAAATGTAAGGGGTCGTTACAGCTGCATATAGAAGGTAATACAACAGAAAATGATATACATACCTTGTCAGGGTGAATGTGTCTTGTAGGAAGTATAAGCAACACACTTTACATCGCAGCCTGTTGTATTGATATCGAGGCGACACTAACGTTACACACTCTTCTGCGATCCAATCAAGTAGTACGAGTGAAACAGCCGGACATGTGACAAATGATATCCACTTGTGGCTTTGGTTGTGCCTCCAGTTAACTGTAATGCTGTTTTTTTTTTTGTTTTTTTAAGTTGACAGGTCCGCCTCTCACAGCGCCGCCCCCAAAGGACGCGTTACAGCGAGGAAACGTGGCCCGTTCACTTTGTATTGGACGCGTTACCGCGTGGCGCAAAGTATTCGAAAACGCTGCCGTGCGATAGGCTGCGCGTAGCTCCGCCCCGTTAGTATATTATTTGTCCTTGGTTGACCAGAGATCTATAAAATTAGTAGTATTAGAGTATTTTGAAAACAAAACACTGTTTCGGATGTAGAAAGATGCTTTGATCATTGTCAAATGTTAAGTCATAGGACCAAGCTAAATGCTATAAAAACCATTGTAGTATTCATAATGGTACAATATAAGACTGAGTGTTTATACATGAGCATCAATACCACATAAATCAAGCCAATCATTTATTTATTTCTGTAAAGAATTAGCAGAAAATGACAAAATGTTGAGGAAAATAACTACTCTTTGAGGTGAGGCAGAAGTAACTTGTCATAAATACAACATTCAAATACATTTCAACACATACTAGGATATAGAAAATTAAATTAGAAAATAATAAAAGGGTACACCCATTGTAACTGAATGTAATTAAAATCCCCACACACTCACAAAACAACTCCTAAAACAATATTTACAGCAGTTGCCTTATGCACAAAGTACACACAGTATTTACATTTTTGCTATGGTGGGGACATTTAACCTTCTGATGTAAGTGAGCATTTCACTTACAACCTCAACATGCACAGAAATGTCCTGCTACCTGCTAGTGCGGTCATAGACTGTGGATGGTGTGTATTTCAGACAAAGTGTATTATAGACAATGATGTATAGTTCATGTGGTCGGAAATTCAGAGGTGTCTTTCCCAGAGGATACAGCTGAGATGTGAACAGTTGGGTGCTGCTATGCAACAGTGGGATGTCTACAGGACTACTGGATGTCCAGGTTAAAGTGAGGTCACACCTGGACAAAATGGAACTCTGTGACAAATCATTACAAAGCTTTAGGAAGTGTAAACATTGTCCCTCCCAACGGGCAGCTCTGACCAAAGGTGTGAACACGTGCACCTCTGAACACACTGCGGGATGCATTTTGCACGGCCTGTCACCATTCATCATCCCGTGGTCTATTTATAGATGCACAACTAACAGGCGGGATTTAATATTTTTGCTTTTGAATCCGGGAGCCATGGCAACAGCGTAGCGTGGAACGTGGTTAAATATACGAGACGCTAAATCCTGATCGCGACATGAGGGGTGGGGCGCGTCACTCGTGGCCTCCTTCCATATATAGTGAACGCTATTCAGGGAACAAGTATAGGGGGAATAAGGATGCTAATTATGCACCGGAAATCCACCGGCGTGAAGTGCACGGGGTGGCATCGGCAGGCCAACGCGTGTCAGATGTCCACCTCTGAGGGCTCATTGACTGACCTGTATGTGCCGACCGTCGCTATTGGATGAACCCAACGGCAATGAAAACCGCTGTGCTGTATTAAGTGTTTATCAGTTGGGCACTTCGTTTATGGTGCCCTATGTGCATTAAGTAGTGCACTTTGCACGGAACCGGATCCGCCCACTGAAAACGGTGATGCCCTACATGGCGCACACAAGTGGGCCAAGTTGAACACAGACAGGTAAGGGATCGCAGGTCTGAACGGGGCCTGAGGGTGTGGGTGACTCACGTCTTCATGTTACCAAAGCACCTCGGCAGCACAGGCATCGCATGAGCCTCAAGTAACTATGTCAACCTGCAGCTCTCACACCATTACTTATTCTGTCTGAATCACTGTGATGGGACAATTCATGTAATGCAGCAATGTATGACATTTTGTCATGTTATTTAATGCTATTCTAACAGCAGGTTGACATGGGACCTCTTTTGTCTCTCAGTGTGTGTAAATGCACGCACAAAAAAAAATTGATTATTTTCCCCAGGGTTTAAGACGCCTGTATAACTCAATCATCGCCCGGTGTAATTATTCATGTAAAATTTTTTAAATGGGTTAGGGAAGTTTTACTGAGGTATGGGCCGGTGCGACAATAAGGACTAGTTTAGATTAATGATCCTTCATTGAGGGAATCAAGTCTGAAATAATGGTTGATGTATTACATCAGAGGTGATTACGTTTAGGTGAAAGTCAGGTTGGGCCTAATCACTGCAAGAAGCTGGGGCAGCGCAATGCATCATGGGAATGTGTGGATAGTTGCACCCAACGAGGACTTAACGACAACCACAATGTGGCTAAGAGCGCGAATACCTGAACACAAATAAAAAACATGTCTGTAGGAATGACATAAATAAGCAATAACAGTTTCAACTATACAAACATGTAAACACAAATGTACAAATTATAGCTTAAAAAAAAAAAAATTCTCGATAGGCGGTCTCAAATAACGTCCTTGTCCGAAGTGACCATCCTCCTCCTCCTCCTCTTCCTCCTCCTCCTCCTCCTCCTCTTCCTCCTCCTCCTCCTCCTCCTCCTCCTCACAGTATCGACTCCCCAGCTGACACCGCGGTGTGTTCGCTCCTGTTTGGGGGGGGGAGGGGGGGGGGGGGGGGGGGGGGGGGGGGGCGGGGGGGGGCGGTTGTCCGACCAGAGACCCCGCCGTCCTGGCTGTGACCCCCGACCTCCCCCCACCCCGACTCACCTAGCTGAAGCAGACGGGTCCCACGGTGAAGCCGAACGCCTGGGTGAACCGGTCGTTCCCCTGCACCCCCACGTCCCTCAGGGGCAGCAGGTCCAGGTCCTCGCTCTCAAACAGGAAGATAGACTCCCGCTCCTCCGCCTGCCGCCCCCTCGACGGCTGCCGAGAAAAGAGAGAAGAAGAGGCATCGTGGCACAGTTTTCCCTGGGACTCGCGCGGCACAATTGATTTTCTCTTAGGTGCCAGACGACTGGATCTGAGCTCACAGATGGAGTTACCGCAACGCAGCTTTTCTGTACGAAAATCCCATGAGCAAAAATAACCAAATCAATAATGACACCAACACCAAGTGTTTTTGTTTGTTATCATTACCCATGTCAATGCAATAACTATTAGGTAAATCTTTAGGTTTGTCAAGGTTGGGGGTTCCACTCCCACTGGGGCAATCCATACAAAAGAAAAAGGAACGCACCCATGGACACAACTGATAAAAGAGTTAACTTCCAGAGGAACAATCTATAATATATTCAGTTTCGTATGATTATACGCTATGACTACATCGTACTATCAGCCTTCGATCAAATCATAATAATAATATTACTAATAATAATCCACAGTCTTCATATGGCGCCTTTCAAGGCACTCGGTGTGTTCCCACACACGGAGTGCAACCCCGCGACGACCTCACCCGACCCGACTCGACCCCGGCCGCTCACCTCACAGTCGCTCAGCGCCGCCAGGTAGCTCTGGTGCCGCGTGTCGGCCAGGAACTTGACCTGCCTCTCCCGGGCCCCCCGCCGGCCGCCCGGCCCGCAGGAGTAACTGACCGTCTGGCTGCAGAAGCGGCTGCCGAGCCTCAGGAACCTCATCTGCACCACGTCCGACCCGGCGTACTCAAACTGGCGGTGGCGGGGGAGGAGAGGGGGTTAACACGGGTGGGAGATTGGTGGGAGGAAGAAGAAGAAGAATTACTCTTTTGATCCCGTGAGTGAAATTTGGTCTCTGCATTTAACCCAATCGTGAATTAGTGGAAATACACTCTGCACACAGTGATGGTGAGGCACACAGTGAGGTGAAACACACACTAATCCCGAGGCAGTGAGCTGCCAACAGCGGCGCTCGGGGAGCAGTGAGGGGTTAGGTGCCTTGCTCACAGGCACTTCAGCCGTTCGTACTGGTCGGGCTTCGAACCGGCAACCCTCCGGTTACAAGTCCAAAGCCCTAACCAGTAGGCCACGGCTGCCCCCACCAGGGTCAGGGTTTCAAAGCCAACGGTCGAAGCACGCGCGGGGTTAGCACGGTGTCGAAAGCGCACGTAGCATCGAGGCAGACGTCGACGGGTTCTGGACGTTTGGCACAGGAACGCGCGGCGCACTTTTGCGGGCGCCGCTGTTTGGGTACGAACCTGGAAGCCGCCTTCCATGGCGCTCAACCACTGGAAGGACACGTCGGAGCCGGCGTCTGCGAGCCACGACTTGACTGGAAGCTGAAATATTTTTCCGCCCAAATATTGCGGTTATCATAATGGGGCCTCGTAATGATATGAAAACATCTGAGTCATGAATAAAAAGACCTCATGTATGAAAACACGCCAGGTGTGTTGACGCGGTCACTCTCGTACCTGAGACTGGAGCGGCTCCAGGCAGGTCTTGGGCTCCTGCGTGAAGTCGCAGTGGACCTGGAAGGCGTCAGCAGGGCTGCCCTGGTTCGGGTCGATGTAGTAGCGCCCTGGAAGGGAAACCGTTCTGACAGGTTTGCACCTTGCCTACTTGTTCATGTACGACATCCATAATATATCTGCATTTTCTCGAGCCACTTTAAATTATGTATAGCTTTTTACTTAATTACTTAATGTATTCCTGTTTTGTATTATCTTGAGCTGAGAGCTTGGAACAGAAACCATTTCCCCCCAGGATACATTATTCGGAATATTTCAAAACGACACCTGTGCTGTAAATCACTCTGGATGTAAACTGTAATCAACATACACGGAAAAAAAAAAAAACAACAAAGCTGCAATAGAGTGAACCCCAACAGCACCCTCACCGCTGGAGATGCTGGCGTTGACGAGCCACAGCTCCAGGCAGGTGGTGGCAGGGTGCTCTCTGCTGCCATCTGGTGGATCCAGGAACCAGCGCAGGTCTCTCTGAAGGGAGGTCAGCAGAGTCTGCACCAGGAGGTAGTTGGGTTTGTCTGACACGTACATGAGTTCCTACAGGATGATGGATATTGGTATGTTTTAATGTATTGAAAGAAAATGGCCTGAAAAAAATTGTCACACTGGCTCACTTGGGTGTGTTCCCTCCCATTCATTAAAAAACTTTCAGAACAGCAGGTTTCCCACACACACACACACACACACACACACACACACACACACACGGTTCCGTTACATGCCTTTATATTGGTCAGCGTGAGGTTCAATGAGGTTCCTGGGGGTCCGGGGGGCCCAGGAGGTCCCTGATATAAAACATGGAACACAGTAATGTTTGTCTGAGTTCCTACTGTGGTGAAGTAAACAGGGAGTTATTCACAATTTATCTAACTGACACTTATATCAAAAGAGATTAGTTTTTCTTAGACATGGATCATTAAGGAACAGGTAGGGTTTGAGTATCCTGCTCAGCTTGTCTACAGGAAGCCTGGGGACATTGGGGTTCGAACCCAGAACCGTTCGTCTGGGAGTCCAACAGTCAAACCACTCGACCACCCTGCTCCGTCTACATGTGTGTGTATTTGTGTTTATGTGTATGTATCTGAAAACATTTGTACTTACAGGTAAACCTCTCTTTCCCACAGAGCCAGAAAGTCCAGAAAAACCTTTTAGACCCTGATGGAAACACAACACAGCTAATAAAAAAAAAACCCAAATCTAAAGCATTCAGTGGCTAACACACAGAAGTAAGATGCTAATACAGAATTCAGGGGCTGCCACAAAGCATTGGGAGCTAGCATATTTAGCATATAGCATTAGCATATAGCATATTCAGAGGCTAAAACGTAGCTAACAGAGGTTAACATTTCTCTAAGTGGTTTAGGGTTTACCTACCTTGTGTCCAAACAGCCCCTAAAGAAGATGACATAAAATAAAACGTAAAGTTTGTCAGAGTAGTACATTTTGTAATTCCCACTCATAACGTCGCTAGACGCTCAACTTTAACCTGAACATTGATTTGAGGAGTAAAGGGAACATGTTGGTTTGAGATCCAGGAGGTGAGACTTACAGGAAGTCCCGGGAGACCGGCCTTGCCCCACCTCCCATCCGGGCCGATATCTCCCTAAGACACCAGGCAGACAAACAAACAAACAAACAACACCATGACCCACGGTGACCCAGCAGCTGTGCTCTCCAGGACAGCGTGGTCAGAGGGGCGGAGCTACCTGCTCTCCTTTTGAACCTTGGACGCCCTTCTTCCCCGCAGAGCCTCGGACTCCCTGTGGGAACAACAAGAGGCCGGACTGAGACGACGTCCACTCGGCTGCGGCTAAACTTACATTCTAATAAACATTCTGCGTTTGTGTGAACATGTTTCCATCCACATTTGTGGAACGAGCTCCCTGCCAATGTCAGGACTGCAGAGTCACTCCCCATCTTCCGGAAGAGACTCAAGACCCCCTGCATGATGTCCATCCTCTACCTCAAAAAAAATAAAAATACAAATAACCCTACCCTGATGCTCTTATATGCTGTACGTCTTGGCACTTTAATCGCTTTCTAACTTGGCACTTAGCCAGAGATGTTGTATACTAGCAATGGTTAACCAAGCAATTGAAATGCTTGAAACTTGTTCTGGTGACTTTCTTACTGTATTAGCAGCAATGAAGTGTTTCACCTTCTGATGACAAATGTACTCTTTGAAAGTCGCTTTGGATAAAAGTAGGGATGCAGCGATACCACTTTTTTCAAACCGATACGATACCGATACTTTTATTTGTGTACTTGCCGATACCGAGTACCGATACCGATACTTTCTAGATTTGGTCTCTATATAAAAGAAGTGCAATTCATTTGAACAGGCTATTCCAAGCCAAAACTAAACAGAGTTTTCTGGTTATAACAAAAAAAAGCCTTCAAAGACAAAATGCCATCACATTAGACAAAATGTAAATATAACCAGATAAAGCGAATAACAACAAAAATAAATCACAAAAAGTGATCAGAACTATTGCTTAATAAGCACATTATCACATTTCAGTTATCAAAAGTATCCTTCTTTCAAGTAGGCCTACACCATGTGGCACTATTCCCATGTTTCTTCAGAAAGGCTAAACAAATCAACGAACTATATTGTCAAATGACGTCAACGTGATCTTTCACTTTATCATACACCTTTGACAACATCACATCGGTGATGTAGAGGCGACTGGGAATCTCATATATGGGCTCTAGCACTTTTAAGAGACGGCGAAATCCGACATCATCAACAATTGAAAGTGGCTGGTCATTGAGTGCTATGAAGTGAGTAAGTGCCTCTGTTATTTGTATTGCCCGTGAGTTGTCTTTGGACATTTTCTCTCGCTTTTGCAAGACGTCATAAGGTTGGCTGCTTCGGTCTTACGCCGCTAGCATTAGTGAACTCTGTGTACTAAGCACTATGGTGCGTCTTTCCTATGGAAGTACTTTCCTTTCCGCCTCTCGACACCGTAGCATTACAGATCTTACAGTCTGCTGGATGACGCTTTATCTTAAAATATGCCCAAATCGCCGACATGACTTAGCCTACTGTTACGTCTTTTCGCAGCGAACATTCACACACACAAGCCTTTGGCAGAATCTCTGAGTTTCTGCTCATTCATTATCTCCCCCGAGTTAGTTAGGTAGGACAACTCATCTCTGCATACGGCCGGTTTGATGTAGGCTACTGGCATAGTGGTATCGGTGCGTGGTATCGGCAATTAAAAACGAATACGAGTACGAGTATTTTAATGAAGTATCGGCCAGATATCCGATACTGGTATCGGTATCGGTGCATCCCTAGATAAAAGCGTCTGCCAAATGCCCTAAATGTAAATGTAAATGTTTCAGCACCACGCTAAAACGTTAACCTCTTTAGCCGGTCAAATCCACCCACTTGGGCGGTCATCTTAGAATATCTAAATTTTCGGTGGACAAAAACGCAAACACAGAAGTCTCAAACGGAAAGGTATGAAAAAGAAGAGTAGAGTGAATGAATGAATGGCATGAGGCAACCGTGAGTCCATGTTCACCAGTGAACAAAGCACCAAAACTGGACATGAGCACACGACCATGTACCAGTCTGAACGGTGCCTCACCTTCCATCCGGGTTTCCCAGGACGGCCGTACAGCCCTGCCAGTCCATCTTCCCCCTGTGAGTGAAACCAATACAAACCATTTGTAACAACAAAGAAACGCATCGGCACGTACACACTGCAACGGGAAGGAAGGCGAGAGATGGTCTTTAATGTACCTTTAAACCCCCTGGGCCTCTCTCCCCTTTCACTCCCCTTAGACCGGCTGCACCCTGCGCACACACACACGCACACACACACACACACACACACACACACACACACACACACACACACACACACACACACACACACACACACACACACACACACACACACACACACACACAGTCAGTAGTACAAGAGTACAAGTATTAGTAAGATAAGGTAGAATTCATTGTGCAACAAAAAGGTCATTATTAGGCAAAATAGTAAAAAATCGTAGTACTAGCTAGTAGACGAAGGATCTTATATTTGATCTCATTATTCAAGTTGGGAAGCATCACATTAAATAATGTGTGCTTTGTACGTCTTCATTCACAACGGAAGACATTTCCACCTGACTCGCGTTAGCTACAGCCACTCGGGTTTCCAACAGACGTTTTAACAAAGCTTTAGTGTCCAGGTTCATAAGAGGGACGTCTAAACCAGACCAGAGAAGATTGTGAGACATACGTAAGCGCCAGGTCTGCCCAGGGGTCCGAGTGGACCAGCAGCTCCTCTCTTCCCCTGTGAACCAGAGAAGAAGACCCCAGACCCCCCCCATGGTGAGGAGGAGTCGTCACTACAGGGTGTGATTGATCGATCGGCCATTTCAAACTCTGGACAAGCTTGAGAGCAGCTTCAGCAACATACTCATTCAACTCCCGCTGCCTTAAGGAATGGCACAGGAAATCATTCCTACCTGATGCCATCAGACTCCACAACACTTCACTAGTTGACCTTATCTTATCTTAAACCTACTGGAACCCACCTTCTCCCCGCGGACCCCCCTCAGCCCCCTGCTCCCGGCGCTCCCTCTCTTCCCCTGGAGGACGGGAAACAAAACGAGAGGTCAGTAACGTGAGTCCTGGTGGCCGTCGCCCCTTCGGGTTCAAACGCCGGGCGCGTCGCCTCACCCGCTTCCCGAGGTGTCCCTTCTTCCCCCCTCTCCCGCTCCAGCCGTCGCCACCCTGGGAATGGAGAGCAGAAACGTCTTCAGTGTGGGTTTTAATAGTGGGGTTTTTTCTTGCCCCCATTTGTTTCAGGTTAGCCCAGAAAAGGTTATAGCTTACAGATCCTTTTGTCGGGGAACAGATGAGTGCATATCGTTTTGTGTGTGTGTGTGCGCGTGTGTGCGTGAGTGTGTGTGCGTGAGTGTGAAGTGAGAAATGAAGTTTGCCCAGAGGAAGGACCTAAAGATGAGACTCAGTCTGACCTTTTGACCTTTCTTTCCATGTCTTCCCTCTGGTCCTCGTTTCCCTTTAGGACCCTGAATAAATAACAAAAAACATCTGATGAATCTCATTTTGAGGAAATTGCAGTTTTCTTTAAATAGACTAAACTGACACAAAGATAAACAAAACATGACAAAAAACAAAATGGCCAAGTATAAATATCCCATATCCACGTCAAACCAGGAATCTTCTGGAGATGAAGACAACAAAGCGCCGACCTACCAGAGGTCCCGGAGGTCCAGTCAGTCCCGAGGGTCCCATCTCGCCCGCCAAACCCTAGACCACGGAAAGAGAACAGAGAACAGAGAACAGCCACTAGAACAGACCCACTAGAACAGACCCAAACGGCTTTGCCTTTCAAAACACTGGTCTGATCATGGTCACGGATTAGGATTATCGAGATATTTCTGAATTCATTCATTAGTGAGGTATTTCCATTCAAGTTCCTTTTCAGTTTGTCTACATCATTCAGTACGTTTACATGCAGCAAGAAAACGAATTTCTGATAATGACATGCGTAAGACCGGATCACTTGTCCGAGTATACATGCCGTTCAGAGAATCGGATTAACAGCCGGAGCATGAGCTGACTCCGGACGCTATGTGGCGCTGCGCATGCGCAGAATGCAAAATCCGATTCAGATCCGATTGCTGAGTATACATGCCGTTAAATGTCCGACTATGAACGAATGATCTATGTGTTGTTATCCGATTTTGAGATGTCCAAAGTAGGTCGGATTAAGGTGTTTACATGCACTTTAAAAGTCCGAACGATGTCTTATACGATTAGAAATTCGAATTTCTTGATGCATGTAAACGTACTGATTGAAATGACAAAAAAATGCATTGGAAATAAGAGTGGTCTCCATCATACTTCTGTTCCTGGTGATCCCCTTGGCCCTCGGTCTCCTGGAAGCTCCACAGATGCCTGGGAGAAGGTGAGGAGATGTTCAACATTCATCCATTCATCAGGGTCAATAATTAGTGAGGACTCAAAAGCAGACTCCTAAACATTACCAAAACGTGCATACAATGTTTTCTTTGGGTGCTATTAATCCATCATTTAAAGGTATTCCATCAGGGATAGGGTTTGGTTTGGTGTTACGGTGTAGTCTCATGTTTCATCATGCTGATTTTACACAAACTGATCCTGACTACACTTCAGATGAGTGTGCATCAAGGTGGCCCAGACAAACACATGAAGATCTCCAGACCACAACATTAGGACTTTGTAGATTGTGCAGAGACATAATTCAAAAACTTGAATTACAGATATCGATGATCTGACAAGATAGATTATTCAATTGTATCCATCCCCATTGTTCTGCCTACCGGTAGTTTAAACAAATTGTCCAAATCCTTGGCATTCCCAGATTTAGTATGGGTGGCTAATGTGCTAGCCCAGGCCCCCTAGAGGGCACGACCCTGTTTCACTTCGTTCCACGTCACGTTTTGTGCTGATGTCCAATATTCGTCATGAATCAGACCCTCCTCACCGGCTCTCCTCGTTCCCCTTTCACCCCAGTCTGGCCCCGCGGCCCCTCGGGTCCGGCAAAGCCCTTTGGCCCGAGGTTGCCTCGGACCCCTGCTGTTCCCGGAGAGCCCTATGATATATAGAAAGAACAGTTTGTCAAGCAGGTAGGGGACATGATGCTCAAGGATGAGGCTCCCCAATGTCCTAGGCTGCAGAGATTTGGGATGGAACACAGAACTCCCCAGCCACCAGACTGTCCCGTTAGTACATTGTATTCATCCTCTACTCGCCTTTTGCCCCCATGTTCCAGGGTCTCCTTTCGCCCCCCTCAACCCTGCGACTCCCTGTAGTGACGCAGTGAACAGGAATTCACAAAGATGTCCCATTACTGGCGGTCTTCTATACAATCCATACTAATACAACGATGTAGTCGACATCTTACTCACCGTAGGACCTGAGTCTCCAGTAGCACCAGTCAAACCAATAAGACCTTTAACTCCCTGAAGAAAGGAATTAGAGCAGAGAAGAAGCTCGGTTTACTATAGATGCTGTAAAGGACGTATACATCTTTCGATTCATTATATTCATTTATTTGTCAAATATTTTTCTGTCAGCAGCTTTTTCAATTAGGAGGAGTTAAAATTGGCATAGTCGGACCTTTTGCAATGAAACCTGCACAGCGATGTAAAGGTTTAACAAGATGGAACAAATGGCAAAAAAACCTTAGTCAGTAGATAGTAGTCATAGAATAAAAACTAAAGGTTAAAGGGGACCCACACACCTTTGGTCCGGGTGGTCCGTCATTCCCAGCCCTTCCAAAATGACCTATGAAACCCTTGAAAAGAAGAGATGCAGACCATCACTAAAGTGTGTGATTACAATAGAAAACTGTTAATCTTGACTTTAACGCAACAATGAAGTTGCGGTAACGGCATGGCAGTCTAGTCTGGGGTCTTACCTGCAGTCCCATCAGACCGGCTGGTCCGATTTTCCCAATGAGACCCACTTGGCCCTGAAGACAAACGACAGCATTATGTCAGCCAATGGCAAGAAGTACCAGACAAGCAGATAGACAGGCAGACAGACAGGCGGACAGACAGGCAGACAGACAGGCAGACAGACACGGAGGCAGACGGATGGACAGAACGCACCGTTAGTCCGCTGTAACCCTTATCTCCCTTTGACCCCCGTGACCCCGGGTTGCCAAGGAGACCAGGGATCCCCTCCAATCCCGAAGCGCCTCGATGCCCCAGATCTCCCTGGGAAGAAAAAAAAGTTCCACATGACACACATCATCACATCTTTAATGGCAGCTGAAATGTGGGCAGCTGCTGCAGTACTCCATGGACAAAGAAACAACATTTGTACTTACAGTATGTTTTACATTCATTTGTTATATATCTGTGTTGTGGTGTTTGTGTCTTAATGGGCAGGATGGTGAGGAGAGACAGGGAAGTGGTTTGAAGTAGGGAGGGAATTTCATGTAATACATGCATGGCCTGCATGGCCTGCATGGTCAGCGTGTGAGTGGCTTGAGCCACCGAGCCTGCCCTACACAACCTGTGTCTTCATGGAGTTCAGTCCTGCTTACCTTCAGTCCCTTGTGCCCAGAGTCTCCCATGATGCCAAACTCTCCGTCTTCTCCCTGCAGAAGAAAGAAAGAAAGACAGAAAGACAGTTCAATGCAGGGTCTACCACACTAGAGTTTGACTAGGAAATGCAACACAACAAGAAACGTAGAGCTGACCTCTTTGCCTTCGGGGCCCCTCTCACCCAGAGGCCCCGGAGGGCCCCCAGTCCCGGGCTGTCCTTTCAGCCCAGCGAGGCCCTGCGATCCCGGGGAGCCTGGATCTCCCTGTCTTACCAGGAGAGGAACTTTAGTTTGGCTTTCTTTCATCTGCTCATGTGCCAGAAACTCTTAATTAGATTGCATGGCTGTTATGCCCCGCATAACATCCATGCAAAAAAGAAAAACTACCCCCAAGCTCTTGTTGTACATCTTGGCACTTTATAATCGCTCTTTGTAACTTGGCACTTAGCCAGAGATGTTGTATACTAGCAATCATATAATTTCTTATATAATTTTACTTAATCTTATCTTAATTTAGGTAAATCTATTTATTGTTTATTGTTTATTTTTTATACTGTTTTTTTATTGCACTCCTTTATCCCACTGTACTGCTGGTCAATGTGAATTTCTCCTAAGGGGGATTAATAAAGGAATATCTTATCTTATCTTAATGGTTAACCTAGTGATTGAAATGCTTGAAACTTGTTCTGGTGACTTTCTTAATGTATTAGCAGCAATGAAATTCTGCTCTTACTCTTTGTAAGTCGCTTTGGATAAAAGCGTCTGCTAAATGTAAATGTAAATGTAGATTAACTTTTCGGTCCAATAATGAAATGGTAGCCAATCAAATTATACAAATCAAATTTGGGATCTTAGATTTCTATTACTCTTATTGTGTTTGTAGATATATTTCCAGTATGTGTTTTGTAATTGCATTCTCATTTACATCTTGTAATTCCTGTCCTGTTCTTTCTGCTGACACCTGCATTTCCCATCTGGGATGAATAAGGCGTGTCTCATTTGGTGGGTATTTGTGTGTTTGTTACAGACCTGGACGCCCACTGCTCCAGAGGAACCAACTACCCCAGCTGGGCCGGGTGCCCCCTGAAGATTAGAGAAAAGATCAGAAGAATAAACAAGTCGTGGCAATTTGGGATTCATTACATTGGAGTGGAGAGGGCTGTGAGGACGAGGAAGGAACCCACCTGTGGTCCATGTAGACCTGGGGGTCCAGTGTGACCGGCAGACCCAGACGTCCCCTAAAGACAGAGAGAGCAGCAATGATAGAATCAGAATCAGCATCAGAATTCGATTTATTGCCAAGTAGGTTTGCACCTACAAGGAATTTGTCATGGTGCAATTGGTGCAATAGAAAGCAGTATTAAAAAAATAAAATAAAATAAAATAAAATAAAAATAAGATAAAAGTAGCCCGGGGATCTTAAACAGTCACGGTCCCTGATTAAAGAAATGCTTGTTTGTTGATTTCGTTCTCCAGTTATTACCAGTTCCCCTTTTCCGCCACGATGCCCACTTAATCCAAGTAGTCCAGCTTCTCCCTGTCAAGAAATAAATATGGATGTTTGTATGTATATGCACGTTTTATTCATGAGAAAATATCATATGCTGTGATTGGTCCTATCGTTTAATTCTTTTTTGGAAAAGGCTTTAAACAGGATCGAGAGCAGACCGATAAGCAGAGGGAATCAGACTGTGAACTCGCAAAGATCAGGACGCTCTCAAGAGGCGAGCTAATAGCACCCACTTACTGTAAACCCTGGGAGTCCTGCCGGCCCCTCTGGCCCCGGTGGCCCCTGGCTTCCTGGGGGCCCGGGGCTCCCAATGCCCCCGCCGGGCCCCGGACGACCTGCAGGGCCCTGGGATCCGGATGTTTAACATGCAGATCAATGGTGTGAGTTTCATTCTGTGTGTTAAACTAAACACACTGACATCCTCAAATCAAGGCAATAAGATGGTCGCTTCTGTTGTCGCTGTAGGCAGTTTAGGCAAATTAAGCAATTTCCCTCAGGGATCAATAAAGTATGTCTGTCTGTCTGTCTGTCTGTCTGTATTGCTGTAATGGTTTCTATTCAACTAACTACTAACTTCCAACTATTACTGATTCAACATCAAGTAGACATTTAAAAATGGACAGAGTAGTCTCTCATGAAATGGCTCCGAGTTCAGAGACAGTTCACCATGCATCAATGCATCACAATAATATTCAGGGTATCATTTTGGTGACTAACACTGTTTTCAGGCAAAACAAACTTAAGTACTTTCAGCAAAACAGACCAAAGTGGTACAGAAGATTAGAGGGTAGAGGAAACCTTAGCTCAGAGTCAATTAGTCAGATACTCATAGACTAGACTCTCCTCGTCGACAGAGCGGCGTTGACGTGAATACCTTGCAACCAGAGTCAACGATGTTGAACTGAGGTAGACGGAACACAACAATGACTCACACGTGGGCCGTGATCACCTTTGGCTCCAAACTCGCCTCGGTAGCCCTGAGGTACAAACACACACGCAGGCTTGGTTTAATAGGCAGCGGGTTTCATGCGGAGTCTAACGAGCAGAACCGCGGAGACCCGGGGACCAGACCAGCTCACCTGAGGTCCAGGTTGGCCTCTCTCACCAGGAGGTCCTGTCAACCCCTAGTGGAAAAACAAACACAAACATCACACACTTACACACCGTCGTAGTCATTGCTATCATCATTAAATCGTTCCATGCTTTTATCCAAAGCGATTTGCATAGACTTAAGTTTATATATTATAGATTTCAGATACAAATCAGTAAGGAGCAGGTAGGGGTTAGGGGTCATCTTAGCCTATAGGTAGACCTGATGACATATGGGATTCGAACCCAGAACCTTTCGACTGGCAGTTGGACACAAGCCTAACATAGTGTAAATAACCTTGGAGGTGATCATAAATAAATAAAAGAGAAATATATAAATACATAAAACAAGAAGTAAATGACTTGAGTGTAATACTGACCGGAGGTCCTGGTTTCCCTCGGGCACCGACACGCCCCCTCACACCCGCGTCGCCCTTCAAACACAAGGCTCAAGGTCAAAGTTCATTCATACATACATCCATACACCAACCAGCAGTCACACACTGTTCCACTGAGTCATCAGTTCCACTGGGCTTCAACAAACATAAAATATTGAAATGCAAATACAAAGGAAGTAATGAAATGTAAATAACTGAACAGCATCATATTGTTCAAGGCTAGTCATTCAGAGATAACTAATAACGGTTGTCTAACTGGTTCAGGTAGATGACTGTGTGTGTGTGTGTGCATGTGTGCGTGCGTGCGTGCGTGCGTGCGTGTGTGTGTGTGTGTGTGTGTGTATGTATGTATGTATGTATGTGTGTGTGTGTGTGTGTGTGTGTGTGTATGTGTGTGTGTGTGTCTGTGTGTGTGTGTGTGTGTGTGTGTGTGTGTTCTCACCCGCTGTCCCATGTGACCTCGTATGCCCACCAAGCCCACCGCCCCAGGGTAACCCTGTGGAGCAGAGGAGGAACCCACAATAAGCTCTCCTTCGGTTCCCGAGTAGAACTCAACACTTTTCGGTTATGTTTTAGTTTCTGTCATCCTGTCTCTCATTGTGGTAAAAAGAGAGGTGTGTTGGATTACAATAGTATAATACTCGTCATCATCAATTATTGTCATTTATTGTCATTTCGACTTCAAGCCATGTTTGTAGTCCTAAGACCCATGTTTGTAGTCCAATGAGCCAAGTGGAGCTTTATACACTTGTAGTTAATGTACATACCAATACTCGTATACATATAAAGGCGTAGTAATCATAATCTTAGTGTTTGTGATGAGTTTTATTAGGATCACTTACATACATGCCCACTGGGCCCTGGGAGCCATCGACTCCTGGTTTGCCTGTGAATCCCTAAAGAACATAACATTAACATTTCATGATCAAACAACAACGCCTGACATACACAAATGTAGGGCAAAATGTAGACATCGGTCCTCTTCGAAACCTGGAAGATTTAACTACACACGAAACCAAAAGCATTGGTTTGCTGCCCCCTACAGGTAAAATAATGTCAGGTACAAAATACGATATTTAATCCCTATGCTCACCCTCTCTCCGGTGGGACCACGGAGACCCTCCTGGCCTGTCTTCCCTGGAGGACCCTGTCAGAGGACCAGATACAACTAAGGTACAGGTAGTGAGGTACAGGTAGAGGTACAGGATAGAATAAAGTCATATATGGTACAGAAGGACGGAAGGAAGGGAGGAAGGATGAGAAGAAGGATATAAGGAAGGATTGAAGTTAGGATGGACAGAAGGACAGCTATAAGGAATGAAGGAAGGAAGGATAAGGAAGGAAGGAAGAATATAAGGAAGGATCGAAGATAGGACGGACAGACGGACGGCTATAAGGAAGGAAGAAGGATAAGGAAGATAAGATAAGATAAGATATTTCTTCATTAATCCCCCGTAGGAGAAATTCACAGAGACCAGCAGTGCAGGGGATAGATGAGCAGTAAAGAGCCTGGCTAAATTCTATACACAAGGGAGGAAGGGAGGAAGAATATAAGGAAAGAAGGAAGGATCAAAGTTAGGACGGACAGATAAGGCAGGAAGGAATGAAGGAGGGAAGGATATAAGGAAGGAAGTATTTAAGGAAGGAAGCCAGGGGAGGAAGTAAGGGGAAAGGAAGGAAGGGTGGCTCCTAGCGCTGGTGACATGATGGTGGTGAGTGGAGGAATCCGTACCGATGCACCCAGAGCAGCAGTCTGTCCTCGCTCACCAACCACGCCGGGAAACCCCTGGACACACAAACACATTCAAACCATCAGAGGTCACAACCTGGAAGACATCAGAGATCACAATGTAAACCATGAGAGATCACAACCTGGAAGACATCAGAGATCACAATGTAAACCATGAGAGATCACAACCTGGAAGATATCAGAGATCACAATGTAAACCATGAAACCTCACAACCTGGAAGATATCAGAGATCACAATGTAAACCATGAAACCGCACAACCTGGAAGATATCAGAGATCACAATGTAAACCATGAAAGATCACAACCTGGAAGATATCAGAGATCACAATGTAAACCATGAAAGATCACAACCTGGAAGATATCAGAGATCACAATGTAAACATGAAAGATCACAACCTGGAAGATATCAGAGATCACAATGTAAACCATGAAAGATCACAACCTGAAAGATATCAGACACCACAATGTAAACCATGAAAGATCACAACCTGGAGGAGTTAAGACAATTGAAACAATTAGAGAATACAACCTTGAAGAGATCTGAGATAATAGTTTAAACAGCTAGAGATTACAACCTTCAAGTTAAAAATGTTCTAAAATACAACCTAGAAAAAATGTTTTGCTTGTGTGCCTATGTGGTAAAAAGGAAAACATCCATCCATTTTAGGGGGAAGTGAACTGTGTGTTGATGTGTCAACACACAGTTACAAGCTGCAGATATTTGCTTTGTAAAATGAGTACATGGGTCTGTGCAACATGTAGATGAAATACGGTTCCTTCAGAGGGGAATGTCGGAGAATGTCGTCCACGTAATCCAAGACTCACTGAGCTTTCATTTCAGTATTTAGTTCCTCTAAACATCTCTTTGAAGAATTAAGCACAGAAAGCCAGGAAGTATGAACTTTGAGAGCTAGGTGTTTATGCTCAGTAGCTGCCTGAAAACACAATTAAAGGAATTACCATCCCCTGTTAGAGACCTCTGAGGGCTGTGCAGAGTGTTGGGTGACCAAAGTGGCCACTGGAAGTGTTTGTCGAGCCCAGAAATTGATTGTGACATTTTATAGTGTGTGCTGATTGTGTTGCAGATTGTGGTTGAAAGTGGAAGAAATCTTGACTGCAGTCCTCAGGCCGAATGAGGCCGTCAGAACAGTAAACATTGTTAACACAAAACAGCTACCGCACGTTGGCTTTGAGGCAAATATGTGCAACCTTGGCTTTTTCCACATTGTTGTCTGGGAATTACACTGGTATAGATAGTTGTAGACGCAATTGCAAACGTCTCCCTGTATTCTTTATCTCCCTTTAGTAATCTAGAATGTACTTTGTTGAGCTGGAATTGTTCCGAATTTAGAAAGCGCATCAAAACGGTTCAAATGTTCCTTTGTTTCTTTATGATTTCTGGAGCTACTCTGTACTTCAAGTTATTAAACAATGTCACTCAGCACCTGTTCTGTAACTACTTCAATTTTGATGGTATGATTTGATGGTCCTTGTATTCAGTAGTTTAGCCGACTAAAAAGTGCATTCAAATACATTTCACACATCCATTATGTGGGAGGACAGTTGTGGTTGGCGTTGAATGACTTTGAACCTTGGACAAATGGTGCTGGAGGTTCAAACCCCAACGCCTCAGTCTGCCTGCAGCAATCCAAGAGCAATACTTAACCCCTACCTGCTCCTTAACACCATGTATCTGAACTCACTGCAAGTGCTTTGGATAAAATCGCCAGATAAAATACGAAATAGTAATAATCATGATGGGTGTCATTCAGCTGACTTACTGCACATTCAGATACATGAGTAACAAGTTGCGGGTAGGAGCAGGTAGATACCCTGCTCAAGGGCACAGCCATTGGGTTTCGGGAGTTGAACCTGGATGTTTAAGTGCTGTCACTCACCCGGTCTCCTTTAGGCCCGGGGGCGTCAGCTGACCCGGCAGACCCCTGTGATAGGTCAAAACACCACACATCACCACGGACACTGCTGACAGTTACTGAAATGCTGAAAAATTATTGGTCTAGCTCCCCCTGCCCCCCCCCCCCCCCCAACAGGCTACATTAACCGATGTCAGAAATGAAAAGTTATAAAATGGGAACCTGTGTACCGGGCTTTCCTTCTGCTCCCTCCGTTCCCACTGGCCCTGGGTAACCCTGAAACAACACACACACACACACACAGATGCAGATACACACACAGTGCGTTTAGATGAGGGCTTCCGATTGAGGGTCCATATGATTATCCTGTTGCACACGCCACTAGTTACTACGGTAACTGGGTCACAGGAGCAGGCTGAAGAAGAGACGGGCACTCCAATTCCAACCCGGACATTTGAAAGACACCAGATAATGGAGAGATATCAGATGATGGTGGGGTCATGGTGGGGTCATGGTGTCGGTGTTGTGGGGGTCCCTGTGATGTTGGTGTAGGGGGGGCTCAGTGACAGGGTCTGTGATTCTTACCGGCATGCCGGGCAGCCCATAGAGACCAGAGAGTCCTGTGCGACCCTGATGAGGAATCAGAGCGAGATTTTAATAACATATAACAGGCAAGACGTGCTTTTAATAACAATAATGCAATAATAAGGTCAAAGGTGTGAAATGCACTGCTGAGCTGAAACAGTAAAACATTACAAACATTCCTTAGGGGCTTCAAAGAAAAATATCTCTTGTGTGGTTAACTACTTAATTGTAGATATTAACATATGCTATAATATCAGGTGCACAATGAGGTAATTGTGGTTATTATCAGGTATTATCGTCTGTGAGGCAGCAACAGTGGAACTACATAATCAGGCCAAAGGAACAAAGGAGTGTGTGGTGAATTACGGACCAGACAGTCCTAATAATGGTGTTTACGCTCATCAGACACAGAGTAAGCAGCCCAAGTCGAGGAGATGTGAATGAAATGGGTTCGGGCTGTTTTTTTATTTCAGTCACGTAACAACAACAACAACAACACCAGGAAACGAGGCTGAAGACAGGTTACAGGTTCAGAATTCTGACCATCATCAGTTTCATAAATACCTTGAACCCTTTGGATCCTAGCTCTCCGTTCAGCCCAGGAGGTCCTCGGTTTCCCTTAAAATACCAACACATAGCAACATTCAACAGCGTGCATTACATCATTATTTATTGTTTAACACATATGCACAGAGGCTCCTCTCTCTACTTCTGCTTTACACCGTTCATTTACTGTACAGGCGCATGCATCTATCACTTCAGAATGAATTACATGGACTGTCGTCCTAATTACTGCGGAAGGGAACATTACTCCAGTTTGAGTCAACTTGTTCTCCCTTTGCTGATTGTTCAGAGGCTAAAGCAGCAGTGGCTTTTTCCATGCGGCCATTTCAGCCTGGGGGTGAATCTCAGCGCTCACTGCATAAACAGTAGCCAGAGGGATGGCAGGTGTGAGGGGAACGTATTAACATCCCCGCGGTTTTGAGACGTGAGTCTTCTCACCCGCAAGAGCACACAGCAAAAAAAAAACACAAACAACCACAGACGATCACTCGTTATCATGACATCACCGTCAAATTAAGAGTGTGGTTGGGGTTAAGTGATTGTTTTCACGGACGACCGGATGACAAAAGGACACACGGGGTCATCGAGTTAGGAGTTTGGGGTATTGTGGCTGCAGTTGATCAGGAAGCGTTTGACCAGAACACAAAAAATCCTCACCTTTGACCCCTCCCTCCCAACACCCCCCCGGAGGCCTGCTTCGCCCTCCTCACCCTAGAGAGAGGGAGAGAGAGAGAGAGAGAGAGAGAGAGAGAGAGAGAGAGAGAGAGAGAGAGAGAGAGAGAGAGAGAGAGAGAGAGAGAGAGAGAGACAGACAGACAGACAGACCGAAAATGAGAGAAACAGCAGAAAGAAAGAAAGGAGGTAATTTCAGTCGTAGGAATTTCACCAGACAATAAAAAGTGAGGCATGACGTTGTTGGGGTTCGTACCTCAGCTCCTGGGGGCCCACGAGGCCCTCCAGCTCCAGGAATCCCTGTTAGGCCCCGCCCACCCCCTTCTCCCTGCTGACCTCCGACCCCTGCTGAACCAGCTGGGCCCTGAGAGAGGAATCAGATAATTTCTTAACCAAGCCAATTCATATTTCAATATCCCTTAGTCACTCAGTACAGGTACGGCAAGGCATGTTTAGTTCCATAGCATGCTTCAAAACACCATTAAGAGTGCCTTACATAGGCAGCAATCACATGCAAATACATATTTAAAGGACAACGATGAAAGACAACCATTGAAATGGGAAATAAGTTAATAGTATATATGTATATTCCAGCTACCTGCAGCAAACACAGTTTTTAATGTATTTGAATTCCTTACCCTGTCACCCTTTAGTCCACAATCTCCTTTATCCCCATCAAATCCTCTGGGGCCCTAGAAATACAAATTAAAACATAAGAACAATTCAAATCAGTTTCTGTGTGATGACTGTAGCTTGGAATGAGACTTCCTGGGAGTGCATTGAAATGAATTGAGCAGTTGACTATACTTTATGAAAGGGATAGTTCCAGTCCCTGATTCTGATTCTGGACATTTTACCCATCACCCCAAATCTTTAAAGCCTAATTCGCATGTATGCCAGCATGTGTTGCTGGGCAACCAGCATTGAGGAACTATGTTGTTTGTCAGAAGAATGACAATTTGCGTGCAATAGATAATACAATTTATGTTGTGTGTTTTGTGAAACCTTGCTAGGTAGTCTACAGTAACCGTTTAGAGACCCCAGCTGTTCTAAAACTATTGTAAACTACTTTCTTACTAAATTCACATACACCAACTTCTCTGTATCGAACGCCTGCATTACATCTTCTGTTGACCCTTGTATTAGGGGCACATACAGCGTCTACAAACCCTATTCACCTAGCAGCATTGTTGGTTAGTTGGCTGGTTATACCATAGGGCCTTTGGAAACCATGTGTCATGGTCTGTCTGCCACGCCCTCTCCACTGCTCCATTTACACCATGGCAACTCAATCCATACTTTTTTGTTCTGCATTCCATTTCCCCACCCTGGTTACATTCACCATGCATTTCCATTGAGTTGTCATGGTTCCCCCAAAGATTCTAGAAGTTCTCCCCACCCAAATGACCAACGGGGCTGCCAGGTGAATAAGGGCTGTCCTCATTGAATGTGTTCAGTCACTGGTCTGATTAAGGAATGAGTGATGGGAATGTTACAGCTGCTGGGTGATAACACAAGATCAACTGGAAGATGGAGTCCCTTTTGAAATGAGGGGGGATAAAACATTTATAACACAGATTAGACACACATGTCCGGCTCCACACGACCAACATTGAGATTAAACAAGGCCGTGCACATGTTATGAGTCCAAACAGTGGGGTGGGGCGTAAAACGAACTGTCATTACATTCCCCTGCAGTGACGTTTGTCAGACAGCACAGATACATATCACAATGTCCAAGAATACAGATCTGTATTGTGTGTCTGTATTGTGTGTGTGTGTGTGAAATAAAGGGAAGCAACATCCATCACTACATCAGGTAGCGTGGTCAAAGGATGTTTATTCACATAATTTTATCCATTGCTTTTAAGCAACTTGGAGTGTCCTGAAAGGCTCCAAACAATGTATAATGATTTCATCTTCATCAACACCATCATCATCATCATCATCATCATCATCCATTAGATGGTACCAGACTTAAAGTGTATCGAGTGCAGGTACAGTAAAACACGGTCACTCTTGTACAAAACGAGAAGGACTAAATTACTTACTGGGTTTCCAGGATAGCCGTTTGGACCGGGAATTCCACTCCTTCCCTGAATAAAGAGGAGAACAGGAGTCAGATCAGTGGATGTAGGAAGTGAATCTCCTTAAAGTGGTAATCTGTGGGAATCTTTTTCAGAAACACCTTTGGCGATAAGAGATCAACACAGTGATGTCGACGACACCCAGTTTGAAACATAAATAATACTGCAAATGCAAGGGCCTTCATTTACTCTTACATTTACATCTAGGGCATTTAGCAGACGCTTTTATCCAAAGCGACTTACAAAGAGTACATTTGTCAGAAGAAGGTGAAACATTTCATTGCTGCTAATACAGTAAGAAAGTCACCAGGACAAGTTTCAAGCATTTCAATTGCTAGGTTAACCATTGCTAGTATACAACATCTCTGACTAAGTGCCAAGTTACAAAGAGCAATCAAAGTGCCACATCAGTGGCCTATAGCCTCAATCACCATTGTGTTAACTCATTTGGTAATAGATGGTGACTTAATAGACATATATTTACATGGCACGCTGGAGATTGCCACTTTACTGTACCACTTTGCTGTAACATAACATATTACAGATTCAACGATGAGATTCCTCCTTCAATGGTTTTGAACCATTGGGACAGTGGTTTGATTTACATGTAGAGTACTCATTGTATAAAACAACACAAAATATTAGAAAACCCTTTGCATTGCTTTTACACGTTTGTGGTCTAGTCATTGGCATAGTAAGTACACATATTCCTAACTGCCGTTGCCCCCCCCCCCCACCCCCATATCCATACAATCTGCATTCATCTGTTGTACCCGTTCTGTTGTATTGCACTAGCGCACTATTGCACCACCTGTACTCTGTCTTGTATTGCACTACTTGTACATTGTTTACATTGTTTTACACTGTTTTACACTGTTTACAGCCTGTTTACATTGCAACTGTTTATTTAACTGTTTACTGTTTACTTAACCGTTACTACCTCCACTTGCACCGTTACTACCTCAACAATCACTACCTCCACTTGCACTGTTTACCGTTCACCGTCACTTTAATAACTACTGCCACTTTTCCTGTTTTTTTTTTCTTCATATTGCACTCTGCACCTAGCCTGGCTGACGCGTCCACATCTCGATGAGATGGTGGTCTGGGAACTAGGTGTGCGTTTTCTCGTATTTGAGGCGTGGTTTACGAATGCCTAGAGCCGTTTATTGGGCGCTACGAATGTCTATCAAATGGCGTCTGGTTCTTCACATGCTGCTTTGCGCGCGATTCATAGCCAATTGCTACTAAAAATTGGCTTCTAAAATTAAATTAATTGCTACAAAAGCTACTTAATACACTTTCTAAAGCTGCATCGAACGGTAACGTTGTGTCCGCTGCCATGTTGGATTAACACGCTACAAGTTGCCCCCCCCCCCCCGTTCTGTGATTGGTTCCCTAACTCAGGGGAAAATAAGGGCGGTGGTTTCCAGACTGTCTTTGCAGTGAGAATGAAATCTCGCGCAAAGCAGCATGGGAATTCCCAGGCTACTCTGCACCTTAATCTGCATTTCAATCTGCACCTTAATCACTCATTTGCACTTCTGGTTAGACCGCCAACTGAGTTTCGTTGTCCCTGTACTTGTACTCTGCACAATGACAATAAAGTTGAATCTAATCTAATCTAATATGGGTTCTCAAATTATCGATTATCGATTTCGATTGCACCACAGCAAATGCCACGTCGCGTGAAAGCCTTCTTGGAGATAAAACTCTCAATGGTTGCATCTCAGTGGTTCTGATCAACGTAGCGATACAAACGTTTGCTGGGTTTTGTAAATGCTACAGATTCAATGGGCCTGGCCTGCACTCGGCTGCATAGTTTTAAGAGAGTTAAGAGACTGGTTATTCAAAGTGGAAGAGGATGGGGTCCCAATCTGGGAGCCACATGGAGATTCCACTCCACCTCATACCATGGATCCACATTTTACTGGACCATAATTCATACCTTAAAGCTGGCAGCTCTCTGGTTTAGATGGATAGACGGCATGGTAAAGACCGAAGGGTGGATGAGGGGTCTATAGGAGCCACGAGAGATGGTCAATTCTACCACGTCCCAATGAACTGCTGAGGTCCGCCCTGATCACCATATCTCACACGCAACCGATGTATAAACATCTATAAATAGCTCACTCTTTCAACACGCTCAGACTCATATCAGATGACAGAAGCTTGTCATTAGAGTGTAAGTCATGCAGGAATGTGTTTTGTATTACGACACCATTGTTGGATATACACACATACTCGCAACAGATTCTGTTCCAAGCATAACAACACTGTAACGCGATCTAACGGGATGTTTTTTGACATTTCACAAAGAGGCTTTTGTTCAGTGTGTGTTTTAGATACACATGATGGAGGAGGAGGGGTTAGGGGGCGTTTGGCTCAAGGATGCTTACAGGTAGATGACACACCTTTGTGTCATCTCCTGTGAAGACATCACAACGTCCGGACCACCCTTGCAATTAGACCAGACAAATGAGGAGATCCACTATAGTGAGCATCCTGCAGTAACTCAGATGAGATTCACCACTACTGAGCATCCTAGAGTAACACAAATGGAATCAGCCAAGTCCTACAGTAACACAGAGGAGATCCATTACTGCAGAGCCTCCTGCAGTAACACAGAGGGAGACCAGCCCACTCTCACACATGGGGAGACGTCCCTGCAGAGGTCTTACCATGGCTCCTTCAAAACCAGGCAATCCCTTTCTTCCTATTGGTCCCAGTCCACCCTATGAAAATCAAGCAAAAAGTTCAAAGTAAATAGGCCATTTAACGAGTCAACATAATGGAACAAAACAGAGTGAGGTAAATGTAAGGGGGGTTAAAACTTACTGCCACACCCTTTAAGCCTGGAGGGCCACCGATCCCTGGCAGACCCTGAACACGACAAACACATCTTGTGACATCATCAAAAAT
>JAXIVH010000026.1:2775825-2780825 GCA_036785325.1 Urophycis tenuis | reverse complement strand
AGTAATGTGTGGTGTTGCTGATGGATGGATCCTCACCTGGAGCCCAGGTGGGCCCGGTAGGCCCCGGGTCCCAGGCACACCTGGGGCCCCGTCACGGCCACTCTTCCCTGGGTAACCAATCAAGCCTTTCGGCCCAGGGTAACCCTAACGACATGCATACGAATGAGCAACAGGAACAAGCCATTGATGCAAGTGATGCACGATTTAATTAGCAATTAAATACTGAATAATCAAAAAGGTCCAACTCGTTATGTTCGACATAACGAAATGACAACTCGTTAATGTTTCAATCGCTTTACATTAACCAATTAAACCCATAATTGCTAATCACCATATATCCTTGGTGTCCGGGCATCCCTCTGCTCCCGGGGTCTCCGGGAATCCCCTGCCGGATTGAAACCAGATGTTTCACAAAAAACGGGTGCATGTGAATAACGATACATCGACACAACATAGTCAGAGGAGACGATGACTCACAGGGGCGCCCGGTCGTCCCGCCTCCCCGATGGCTCCAGGGTCACCCGGCTCCGTCTAGAACACCACACACCACAAAGCACCAGGAACTCAGTGGCACTGCAATTCATAAAGCATCCGATAATCCATCTGATTTAATAATATCTCGTATGTATGTCGGCGGGTCGGTGGTTCGATCCCCTTGATCCCCCCCCCCCCCTCCTCCTCCAACTGTCCACATGTTGAACCCCACATATGTACTGATTGTAAGTCGCTTCGGACAAAAGTGTCTGCTAAATGCCCCCTTTACCCTTTACCCTTTATATAGACACAATTGAAGTAACAAAAGAAAAAAAATGAAAACCCTACCCTGCTGTTGTATGTTGTACATCTTGGCACTTTGTAGAAGAAGAAGAATTACTCTTTTATACTCGCTCTTTTTAACTTAGCATTTAGCCAGAGGTGTTGTATAATAGCAATGGTTAACCTAGCAATTGAAAGGCTTGAAACTTGTTCTGGTGACTTTCTTACTGTATTAGCAGCAATGAAGTGTGGCACCTTCTTGTCAATGACAAATGTACTCCTTGTAAGTTGCTTTGGATGAAAGCGTCTGCTAAATGCCCTAATTGGAAATGTAATGAAGTGTAAATGTAGAGTGGTAAGTGTGTGTGTGTGTGTGTGTGTGTGTGTTCACTGTCTCCATAACAACCCTATGGAGCTGGGTCAGAACTCACCGGCCAACCGGCTCGCAGCAGATGGTAGAAGTAGGAGTTCTAGGAAACACAACACGAACAGTTAGGTTTGATTGCACTGCCAGGGTTAGGGGTTCAATTTCCACTGGGGCCACCCATACTAATAATGTAGGCACTCACAGTATTGTACAGCAATGTGGATACCTCAAATGAAAAACATATTTTTTAACACCCAATCTAATCATAAATAACAAGCAGAAATGGGCAACAGATCTAGGCTCTCTAGAACTATCAAAACCTTCTCTCTGGTTTAAACCAGGTGGTCCACACACATCAGGCAGGTGAGTGATCCATCAGTCCAGTGGTAGCAGAGTGACAAGCAATACCCTCAGAAGACAGTGTCCTGGCTCTGCTGAACAGGAAGCTGGTGGTGTACTGCTCAAGGACAGTGCTGTACCCAGGGAACGGGAGACTCTGAGACCAGAGGGCGTCCAGTCATCTTGTTTCATGATGGATGATCAGATGGAGCACACCATCGAGTGGTGTGTGTGTGTGTGTGTGGTGTGTGTGGGTCTGACTGTCTGTCTGTGTGTGTGTGTGTGTGTGTGTGTGTGTCTGCCCCCATGCTACACACACACACACACACACACACACACACACACACACACACACACATGCTGGAGGGTTTATTAAACCATGCAGCTCAGCTCTTCCAGGTTATATTTGTTTTGGCCTAAAGGGCTTGTGCCGGCCCCATTGGGCCAAACACACACACACACACACACACACACACACGCGTGTGTGTGCTTCCGAGTGAATGTCTTTGAGTGTGTTTCTGTGTGTGTGTGTGTGTGTTCCTGTGCGTGTGTGAGTGTGTGTGTGTGTTCCTGAGCATGTGTATGTGTGTGGTGGCAGTGAGTGTCAGACCTCCCCTAGTAATCCTAGCTGTGGGTCTGGAGGAGCTTAGCAGCCAGTCAGAGCTCCCACTGTCCCCCCAATGAGAGGGCCAACACTGGGATCCATTCAGCCCCGACGCGGCCCCCCGACCACCGCAAGGGGGGGCGGCCGAGACACAGCGCTGACCCAGGAGAGGGGACTGACGCGGGGGCAGGGGGAACGGTGGTGGGGGTCTATGATGTGTGTGTGGTTTACGGGGTGTTTGAAGAGGTTGTGGTTAGTGGGGTGACCATGGGTGGCAACGGGTGTCAGGGTGGGTGTCAGGGTGGGGGGTCTTGTTGTGTATATGTGTATAATGCTTGGAAAACATACGGGAGGGAGACGCAGCATGCGAGGCCAGGTCCATGCGCACGCTGCTTTAAAATGAGTCTCACAGACTTTGCTTCGCTATTTATTTTTTCACTTTAACCCCAAGTGGTTTACATTGAATTTGTTTAGATACATGTCATTAAGGATCAAGTAGGAGTTAGGGTTAATCTTGCTCAAGGAGGCCGGCAGGTAGACTGCGGACGCCGGGGACCGAACCTGGTAACTTCAAGGTAATGGGGGCCTTTTACTCTTAAATTCACAGATGAGTTCACAGATTACAAAACGAAAAGCTAAGCGATTAAGTGCTGAAGAGTTTTGATTGTGTACTGTAGTGTTCAGATGGGCTTTGATACTAGCCTAGTGATAAATTGGGTTTGATACTACTCTCGTGATCAGATGGGTTTTGACACTAGACTAGTGATCAGATGGTTATTATTAGATTAGATTTTCAGTTTAAATAGTGATGAGACAGAATGAGAATAATTCAGAACACTGAAAGACTGAAAAAGGCTTTTTTTTCCCTAATGTTAGACCAATTCTCTGACCCAACCCAAGTACTGGTAAGCAAGGCCAAAGCCCTGTTCTAAATTTAATCCAACCCCAACCATCATTACAATTGCTCCTTCTGATTGGCTGAAATCAGTGCCAGGTGATGTCACTCGGCACCAACATGAACCAATCAGAAACAGGCAGAGCATAATTGTTTTAGGACTGTAGTCTGTTCTCCTTTAGATAATAACTAGCTAGCTAAACCACAGTGGAAGTTCTTCGCAAACCGTTCCAGGTCCAACTTGAGCAAGTCAAACTCTCTTAAAGTCACACTGTATACAGGCTTTTATGTTATTAACCTTATAAAGTGTACAAAGTAAGCAGCAGAACGAGGGACAGAGAAGTGAGGAGGTTAAAGACCATGTTCTGTGTAGTTACTACACATGGTTCGGACATGGTTTGGTCTGCAGACTCTAGCCTTTTCGTAGTCCAGCTGTACAAAGCCGCACTCAAGGAATACATTTCCCACAATCCTTGCTTGATTTCCCTTTTTTGGGTTTCCAGTACCAAATGAAATGTGTCTTGTATTTTTCCTTGTTTTTGTACTACTATGTACCATTTACTTAATGTAAAATTATGTAGCTTGTGCAAATGACACATTTGCACAAGCTACATAAAATATGCATATACATGAAGGTGCATCACGTATATAAAGCAAAAAGAGTCGGTGAGGAAGTCATGCCGTGTGCGGTAAATGCACTCCCGAAAACAAGGAGCTTTGCACAATTTGTGCGTTTTGCTGTGTCATCTTGATCCCAGAGGACCCTGGCGGAGAGTGCGCTCCGTGTTTGTGCGTGGCCATGACTACGACTACGGTGTCAGTTGATGACGTTCACAGCGGTCGAGCGATCCAAACCTGCCCCCCACACGTACATAGAAAGCCGCCCAGTCTTCTTTGGTGTTCCTGCTGAGGTACAGCGTTGGGAGTCCGGGTGGCCCGGGGGCCCCTGGCTCCCCTCGCCGCCCCTCCAGGCCTGGAGGCCCCTGGGAGCCCTGGAACATCGGGGGGGGGGGGGGGGGGGGGGGAAACACCGGTTTCCATGACAATGACAACAGTGGAACACATTCAGATTCCCACGCTTTTGATGTGTTCGGCCCACCGGCAGACCCATCATTGTCGGGCCATTAAGTGAGGGGGAAAAATGACCGCGTGCTAATGTGTGATGTTCCATCCCTCCCGCTGAATTTCCTCCCGTTAACCGTTCATCCAAAACCGTTGGGTTTGTCTTCTCACATTTTCCTTCGTATTTCCTCGACGCGTTCCGTGTTTGCATATTTGCATTTTTGCAATGTTTTCAAAAAACCTAAAGCGCATAAAACACCCAGCGACCGCGGCTAGCGCCACACCTCCTCCTACCTTGTCGCCCGGGAAGCCAAAGTCGCCCTCTGCGCCGGCACATCCCTGTGGAGACAGAGAGCCAGTGAGCCAGCGCCGACCACACTGCTAACAGCCTAGTGGCTCGCCCGGAGGTTAGCCTGGCACCGGTGGTCAGCCTGCTGGCAGCAGCTACAAGGCGTCACGGGGAAAGAGAAGGTGTTGCGTCCCTGTGGCGTCTTGCTAGCGTCTCGCGTCTGAAACAGTTCCTCCTGTTTGGCTGCCGTCATCGGGCCTAAGTGGATGTGAACCGAGGGCGCGGGGTCACGTGTGTGTCGATGCCGTTCGGTTGTGTACAACGCAGCGGCAACCTCCACTTAGAACCAAATATAGGTCTGATTATAGAGCAGGGATGGGAGCTGCGGCCATCGGGACGCAGCTCAATCGGGCAGGGGAATTTAATGTCCTGCATCCTGCGTCTGTTTTTATGCCGTTTCTAATGGCTTGAGTCATTCATGGACGGTAACAAAAGCTATCTGTTCTGCTGTTTCAGACGTGTGTGTGTGTGTGTAGAGAGAGAGAGAGAGAGAGAGAGAGAGAGAGAGAGAGAGAGAGAGAGAGAGAGAGAGAGAGAGAGAGAGAGAGAGAGACAGACAGACAGACAGACAGACAGACAGACAGACAGACAGACAGACAGACAGACAGACAGACACACACACACACAC
>JAXIVH010000026.1:2770825-2773325 GCA_036785325.1 Urophycis tenuis | reverse complement strand
AACCGGTCCACAAAGATCATGTAGAACACTTAATTGTTCATGCTCCCCTACATCAGATGAGGTCAAACGTTTGACTTTGAGTGAGAACGGTGAGCTGCAGCTGAGAGATGAGCTCCTCTATGCTCCTATTGGTTCAATTATCGGGTCGATGATGATATGAGTGCTCTGATGAAATATGCAATACTGTTGACTTATTGAATCTGAAATTGAAAAACTGACTCAAAACTTTTCACAGGCCATGTGACAACATGGCCTGAACTTGTGAACTTTTTAATTTAATATCTTGGCTTGTACTAACATTGTATTAGTTATTGATACTGATACCACTTTGATGCTCTTCTTGTGTGTGTGTGTGTGTGTGTGTGTGTGTGTGTGGCAGTACTGCTGTCTACTCTAAAGTACACACGGGAGTGTGCACGTGAGCCAGGGGTGTGCACGTGAGGTCAGCAGGGGGGTAACTGCGAGGGTCCCTTGTGTTGTAGGAACCAGGAATGTCTTCCCTGACCTCTGGCTCTGTGGATCTGCAGCAAGAGGTTCTACTTAGCCTTCATGTAACCAGGTGTGTTGTCTCATCAGGAGATTAAACAGTTCCTCCACCGAGAGAGGTCTGACCAAGACCAAAAACATAAACATTGAGCAAACCCAACTCAAAAACACCCCAGAAGAAAACACCACCCTGCAGAAAACTGGGCAGAGGTGAATAAAAAAGCCACGAGGAGTGGAAGACATCTATATTCTAGCCATCATAAGCAGATGCTTTTTATCCACTTGCGGTGAACTCGGATAAACAAACGTCACAAAGGAGCGAGGCAGGTGTTAAAGACATCTTCAGCTCCGGGATGCGCTTACAGGCCGTGCACTGGGGGGATAGAACGCGGAACGTTTCCACGCGGAGAGCCCGACACTCTCACAGCACTGGGCTGAAGAGGAACCCCCTTGACACATCCAAAAGGAGAATTCCATGAATGAACAAAACCAGGGATTGTGTGCCGAGGACGAGGCATACCGAGCCTGGGGGTCGCGCTGCAGCACGGAGTGGCGAACAGGGAGCTAATAAGTGTGCGGCCCCCCCGGATGTAGCCGCCGCGCCGCGCTATCGGGTTACTGTAGCAGCAGAGCCACTTCACCTCGCGCAGTGAAACCACAGGAGGAACCATCAGTGACTGCTGTCGACCTCGGGAGTCAAACACACACCTTTCTGAGTGAATGGGCCAGTCATCCCATCCCGTGGCAGATTCGAACGGGAGATTGTTGTCATTATTGGGAATACTAACGACACAATAATACATCACAGGCATTTGATACTTGATTGGCGCTTCAATAATGCACTGCAGAAAGTTAAAAACCCTCCACTGACAACAATCCAAAAACTACCATCCATGCAAACACAAAACAGAAAAAAAAACACAAAACAGGGCAAGAGTTTGACAGTCTCTCCTCTGATGACAATGCCTGTACCTTGACACCTCCATCCATCCATCCATCCCTCCCTCCACCCACCCCTCCATCACCCCTCCACCTACCGCCTGACCGCCGGTCGTGTGGGTTCCCGCGAGGCAGCGCGGGTCCTGCAGCAGCAGACTGGCCAGCAGCAGGTCTAACAGGAACCACATGGCTCCAACATGTCCACGCTCAGCTGTGGTGCCGCTGGGCTCTACACCCCGCTGTACTGCCCTCTCCCAGGCCCCTCCTCCTGAGTCCTTCCCCAGTACAGTAGGACTACAGTTAGCTGGCTCCATCCTCTCCCACACCCCCCCCCCCCCCCCCAGCGCGCCACAGCCTCTCCCATCCCCGCCACTGCCTCACCCATCCCGCCACAGCCTCACCCGCCGCAGCCACGCCATCCTCAACCCAGCCTCCAGCAGCCCTCCCCCCCCCTATCCTCCCCCCTTTCCTCACCCCATTCTCCCCTGCCTCTCACCCTCCTCTTCCCCAGTGTCGGAGGAGAGAGAAGTGTGTGTTTGGGGAGGACAGCACTAGGCCTCTGGCCTCACCAAGACTTCCCCGGTTAGGGAACTAGTTAAGGTGCTGGTTAATGTCTCGATATAGAGTAACCACGGCAACCGGGGTTGAACCACAGCGGTAAGTGTGGACGGTCAACGCCGGTCAGATTATCGACATCACAGCCCCTCTGATCAGTTACACGTGCGAAGCAACAAAAAAAAACAACAGTGCGGCTCTGAGCCCCATCAAAAACACACGCTGGGGTCTCTGTATAAACAAGGCTGCTATAGCAACCGTCAACAGCAGCCCTATTGGAGGCCAACATCTGGTTGCCCAACATGTGGTTCGCGTCGGGCCGCAGAGACAACGCTCCGGTGAATTGTGTTCACGAGAGAAGCGAACCCCAACATGTTGTCGGACAAGGCTACAGGTTACATCATCACCGCTGTGTTTCTGTGCCCGTCTGACGCGGCGGGTGTTGTCTCGAACCCACGTGAGCCGCTGCCGCTGACGGCGGTGAAATGACAAGCCGCGCGGAGTCTGTCGTGCGGCGAGC
>JAXIVH010000026.1:2760825-2765825 GCA_036785325.1 Urophycis tenuis | reverse complement strand
GGTTATATTAGCGCCTATCTTTTTATAACTTGCAGATGATTTCATTCAAGGCTTACAAGTCCTGCAAACTTTAAATGAAAGCAGAAGTCAGGGTCTATCTTTAATGAACAGCGACATAAAAACAGATGTGAGATGAAGAGAAAGAGCGATCACCAGTTCATATTTTATCGACACATGCCACACATGTAGACTTGGGACATTGGGGGTTTGAACCCGGACCCTTTTGGCTGCGGGTCCAACACTCCTAACCTAAGCATTGAGACTCTCTGGCCCAGACAGACTCCGGGGGGAACCAATGCCAGATGCAGGTGTGCAGCTTGTCAGAGGTGAAATATAGCATCGTGCCCAGGTGAGGCAGACATCTTGAGAACATGTGTTCAGAGGAACAGAGGAGGAGGTGGAGGAAGAGGAGGCGCAGGAGGAGGAGACGATGTGCAAGAGGCAGGGTACCAACGCCTGGAACATATCAAGAAAAACGGCACAGTTCTGCCTCTTGTGTTCTCCAAATTGATGGGGGAACACATTAGTGTGGTGGGGAAGACGAAATGTATACACTAATTTCACTTAAGTGGTTCCTTCCATCATCAATTATGATATCCATCTTTAGATAGAGAGACGGTTAGGGAGAGAAATGGATGGATATAGGTCATTCATTTGTTCAATTCCATGCACCAGTCATGGGAAAGAAGAGAAAGGTACATTATCCCTCCCACCCCCTCCACACCACTCTGGACAAGCTAAAGAGCAGCTTCAGCAACAGACTCATTCAACCCTGATGCATAAAGAACAATACAGAAAATCATTCCTTCCCACTACAATAAACTCATCTGCCTCCGTCAAGATCCACCATCACAGAACTGGATTAAATCAACCCGTCACTACTGTATTGTATTTTTACAATTCTATATCATCTACAGCACTGCATTTTTTGTATTTAGTTATTCTATTTTTATTCTTTTTTGGGTCTTTTATCTTATTTATATTTTTTGGAATTGTATTTATATGTACCCTGGCTGCTATGGCAACCCAATTTCCCTAAGGGAATTAGTCAAGTTTTATCTTATCTTATCTCTTATCTTATAGCTGGTCTTCATAACTGGCAACCATAACCCGAGGTCTTAGCCGTTTACAACCCCACAACTCGCATGCGAACATTCCTCGATGTCAACCACGGAAACCATGTGGTAACTCTTGGTAACAGCGTTTAGTATAGCTGGGATATGAAGGGTGGCGGTATTCCTCTCTTTCGAGCTGTTGATGAGTTACCTCGGCAGCTTGTCTGCCGCTAAACTGCGTTCTGAAGTAAATGTGGTCAATAATACATGAGGTATCGGTTGTTGTTTCTTTAAGGGAAACACAAAATACAGAATGGACTGAGAAACCTTTATTGCGGACAGGAAATAAAGGCCAAAGGAGGTGCATACATTAAACATTGCATCCATCAGACAGTTACAACAACAGGGTGCGGTGAGAGAAGATGTACAGAGAGGGACAGGGAGGCAGATGGGGAGGAACTTGGTTGCTGCCCTATGAGCCAGCGTGCACAACGGGATGACTGAGCGGTCGAGTGAGTGATCAGCATATACAGGACGCCCTACAACCCCCTGGAATTTAAACAATGACTCAAAGGACAACAATCCATTCTACACAGACTTTCTCTGTATATACATGGTGGAGAATTAGCTTAATGCACAGAAAATCCATAGTTCATAGTTCATAGTTCTGCTGTACCCCAGTGGTGGGAGGTTTTGAATGACTTTGGTGGTATACTGTGATATCATTTATTAATTCATAACTTTTAGAAACACCATTTCGAAAACAATACGTCACTCTGAACGTAGCTCGTCACCATTGGGTTTCCCAGCATAAAATGCCTCCCGACAAGTGAAGATACTGTAGGAATATAAAATCTTAGCTGGGATCTTTTTGTTGTCTTGATCTGTGATGCAGTAAGGGATGTGGGGGTTTGTTTCCTGCAGACACTGCAGAGGAATGAATGACTGGTTTTTACGATGTCATATCCTGACCCACTCTCAACCTTTGAAGAAAAGGGGTGAAGGGGGAAGTGTGGATGCATGACTGTTGGTTTACTTAGTAATTCACTGACCTCCTCCCGACCCCCTAAGGGTCAGGGAATCACACCGAGGTAAATGAGGAGAAAATATATGGAAACAATTGTATTACTTTATAATGTAGTTGTCATAACATGTTTAGTATCGTTTTCATTGTCACCGTAAGTGTAGTAAAATGGTCTTGGTCTCATTAGTCAATTAGATGAGTATTATACAGAACTTAGAGTTTAAGGTTCCCAATGCATAATAAATTAGGTAACGCCCAGATCTCCACAGGGGTTCAAGCAACAGTTGAGACTCTGGGAAAACAACAGCCAATGGTTTTAGATAATAAAGTAATTACCATATGGTCCCGTAAACAAAGTGATTGTATAACTTAGAAAAACAGTATATAAGAAGATGAGAGACACTGCTCAGGGAAGACATCTGTAGCCAGAACTTCCCACGCTCTATGCGTGTAGCCGCATTCCTACAACCCAGGTATTTTCATTCCCTGATTATTATCTTGTATTCTTTGTATGCTTTCCTATAACCGTTTGTAGTGTTGTAATTAATCATTCCTCACTGTGTTTATTTTTTGTTTGGTTAGTGACTTGCATCTGTCTAATAAATGTTTATTCCTAAAGGAATGCCCTGGTCCTACCGAATTTGAGTTCAATTAGAACCGCGAGGTGTTCCGCTATGGACATGGTTATTCAGCGAGTAGTTCTTCCTGTGACGACAGTAGAAGTAGCTCATCGAGCAGAGCCGAGGTAGAACGAGTGAACTCGGAGGCTTTGAATCGGGTTTACTCGTGTATCTATCTGGCCTCATCGTTACGCTAAGTAATTATGATGTAACCCGCTTTGGAGACGGTATAAAGGAATCATAGTACTCTGCCTAAGAACCATGAAGGGTGAAGGGGCATAGTATCCATCTCTGCGGGGGGACTCAAAGGTTCGGGAAAGACATTTCAATTACCAACAATCATCCGGGGTTAGCCTGCCTCGAGAGGAAAACACGGTTATAATTAGTGCGTTAACCGCACATAGTGGTAGTGTACCAAAAATATGGAGTCAGATAAAGGTTTATTAAATTGTTTTATTGTTATTCTAGTCGTTGTCAGAATCCCCACGTCAAACCTTCCGCCAACTCCCTCTCCGTCCTTGGTTGGGAAATTGACGAATCCTACAATACGCTGCCTGTACAATACGGTATTGTTATTGAGGGAGGTTCTTTGGTTCCAGTAAAGCTATCCAGGAATGTTAACCCTACAGCTCGCTGACAGGTAAGATTTAGTCGCCATTCAAATCTTTCTCCATCCTGCGAGAGCATGACCCCGAGATATTTCCTAATTTCCCCGACTGGGAGAAGATAAATATTTGACTACGAAGGGCTGACCCAAGTCAGCCTGTAACCCAACACTGCCTTCGGAGCGTCGTGGCCAACGCCACGGCCTGATCTGCTCTGGACACAGCTATGCATCTGACGATGTTCCCCTTGTGAGCTGCTCTGAATGTCTTCTGGATGCCGTTATGGACAGGACAGTGCAACGGATGAAGGGAGGGAGCAATATGTGTGAGGTCATGGAAACTAGATGGACACAAGTCTTCCCTGGGGCATTTTTAGTTATTCACAGATTCTGAAAGTGTAGATTCTAAGCTTTCCAATGATGTCTAACATATGGATAATGATAATATTTGGAGAAGTTGTGGCCATTTGAAAGTAGGCACATCACAAAAGCTAAAACTGAGAAAAAGCCTCCTAAGGATTTGCAGTTGTCACCTCTCTCTATGGGCACACCCGATTTCAAACACAAAATGTATACTTTTAAATAAACCAATACTGTTATCTGAAACATGGAGAGGCTTCTCTGTGATCCCAACTTACCGGGTGGGAATCAAACCCAAGCACTCTTCTAAAATGATGTACTTCATGAAATAGTCAACTCAAGCAAACCATTTTTGAGTTCCACAAGAGTCTAAAGTCTTCAAACAAAATATATGGTGATATATTGCTGATTCCAGCTCTGCCACAGACGTCAGGGGGCTGTTTAGCTTGGCGGTGTGTGTGTGTGTACGTTTGTGTGTTTGTGTATGTGTGTGTTTGTTGAGAGTGGTTACTCTTGGCATATCTCATGTTTTATTTAATATCAAACTATTAAGGTGTTTACGGGCGTCAGAATGTTTTCACCTCAGCGTCACCATGGCAACCAAACGACCACTTCTGTAGATTGCCCATTTAGTTATTTAAACGGTAGTTGTTGGCAAATGCTTTTATCCAGAAGGACAGGGAACATATTTTATGATCCTTGTCAAAGTTAGGGGTCACATAACTTTAAATCGGGTCAGGGCATCTTCCTGCACTTCCTGCACTGACTAGAACAGCCTTTGTAGTTAGCAGTCGTCCACCAAAAAAACCTTCAAAAAACGATCCTAATCCCAGTGGATACATTAAAACGGAGGGGGTTTTGAAAACACCCGATTTACGATTGCGCCGTGGTGACGCAGAAAGTGAAGTGTGGACACATGGCCCGGGTCAGTCCGCTAAGCCAATCAGAACAGAGCGAGCGCGTCCTCTGACAGGGCGGGTGGAACGGCCAGGCCGTAGCAGAACGAGACACTTGCCAACAGAGATGACAGGAAGTCCTGTCATTTGAGGAGACGCTGGAGGGACGACGATGATGATTGCACAGAACGAGCCGGTTTCAGGGTCCTTCATCTGTAGCTGTTGTTTTAGTTTTTTTGATCTCCAAACAAATGAGTCTAAATCTATGATGAAAGGACCTTTTCTCTTGCATGGTTAGGTTGAGATGTTTCATAGTGCTTTTTAATCCAGGTGTGTGTGTGTGTGTGTGTGTGTACGTGCACGTAAACAAAAACCAGACGACACTTCAAACACAAAAACACACAAACACTGAAAACCCACTGTAATCGGCACGTTTTCCCT
>JAXIVH010000026.1:2748325-2755825 GCA_036785325.1 Urophycis tenuis | reverse complement strand
TAATTATTTTTTTATTTCAAGGAGCTTTGCTTCTTACAAAATGTTAAATGTAGAAACAACTGCAGAATTCAAAATCTGGCTGAGAAACATAAAATCAGGCAACAAGTCACTGAATCCGAAGACGTAAATAATGATTCTTCCAGCTCTGGGACACAGGCGGAACTATCAACAATGTTCAATACTGTGTTAATTTATCTTTTTATAATTAGAAATGTTCAACAATCCCCCATTATTTATATCAAATTTTAAAAATCAAAAAAATAACACATGGTATCAAAAAGTACTAAGGCTGTTACATGCACATACATTGTCAGAACATGCACGGAGAAAAAAAAAATAGAAGACAAAATAAATCCTACATTGGTCTGTGATGCAGAGATACAAAAACTAGGTAACTCGGTAGTGAATGAGCACAAGTTCCAACCGCCAAGTTTGGACAAAGGCATGTCAAACGCTTTCAATGTATTTTTTTTTTTAGGACGACAAAGAGTTTAAAAAAAAGAAAAAGAAAAGACTCGTATGCCTGCCTCTAAATTGGGCCCCGGCAGGCTATATGGAATGTGATCAACGTAAATCATGTCAAGTCGTGTTCACGTCTGAAGTGAACATGTTTTTACAGCGTGTCCAACGTCCGCGGACTGAGCGGGGACAGAACGCGCTGACATCCGTGTGGATTCGTTTAATGGTAAATGTAATGCATGCAGATATATAAAGTTGCTGTATTCCTAAGTATTGTAATTCTTTCTGCTTTACACGGTGTGCGTCTCACCTTATGCATTGTAATCGTTTGTATTCTTTTTGTATGCGTCTTCATACCTTTTGTGTATAGATATATATAGAAAACATTTGGTCACGTTCATGCTGATGTCTGATTCCGTGAAGACCAGCATGTAAAGCTACAGGATGGAGCGATAAAGACTCTGTTCTCTCCCTCAACCGTCACCCGTGTTGCATAGCCCTGAACTCCTACTCTCCTACACTGTACCGTGTGTGTAGCATCACTCAGTCACTTTGCCTCAAAACAGGCCTCTCTGCCTCTGCCTCCGCCTCCCTCTCCCTCTCCCTCCCTCTCTCTCCCTCTCTCTCTCTGTCTCTGTCTCTCTCTCCCCCCATGCCTTGGAATAAAGGGGAGGGGCTCTATCATCCTCGAAAAGGCATACCTCTCTGTCCCAAGTGGACTCAAACCCTTCTCTGGAGTTGCATGTTGAGCTGTGTGTGCTCATGACAGGACTGAAGCCAGCGTGTCTTTACAGATGTCCGCACACCGCGTCGCCGGCAGGCTGCGGACGGTGCCGTCCACCCACTGTGCAAATGGTAAAGGTTGCATGTGTAAGTTGGGACAGTGTTTGGTACATTACTCTGTTGAGAATGGAAGCTAAAGAAGGTCAGAATACAGACACTTAAAACCCACATGTGCATATGCGCTCTCTCTTTCTTTGTCTCACGCTCTCTCTCTCTCTCTCTCTTTCTCTCTCTTATCCCACCCCCCATCCCTCCCTCACACAATCAAACACACACACACACACACACACACACGCACACACACACACACACACACACGCACACACACACACATCCCTTGACCTGTCTCTGACGAAGACAGCCAATAAGAGCCTGGGATGGATCCGTGTCAGCCATTTTGGGTCTCCCATCCCTAAACCCCTGCATGCGGCGTTCCTAGTGTGCGGCTGCAGTAGTCGCACCAGGAAGTGGAAAGGCAACGGAGGAACACGGAAACAACAACAACAACAACAACAACAAATGTGACAAGCGCTACCGTCTACACAAAACATGCACGCTCGTTACTGAAAGGACCTCAAGTGGTCGTGTTTCAGGGGGGGGGGTTTGTCCGTTGGCGTGCAACCCGCACCCATACATTTAGAGTGGCAGTCGTACCCCCCCCCCCCGGAGAGGACAAACGCAAAGAGAGGAAGAACATAGAGACAGGAGACGTGAACGGCGTGGCGTGGCGTGCGCTTTAAGGCGTCCTCTGCACGACTGGTTCTCCCTAGAGCGCTACGTCGGGAACCAATCAGCTACTCAGGATCTGCCGCCATAGAAAAAAAACTAAACAATGGATGTTGCATCTTTTGTGTCTACAGTATTATCTAAAAGGAGAGGCACTTTGTTCCGGAAACATTGCAAACAACTGCGTGACAAACACAACCGACCTGAAACAAAACAACAAATCCTTTTCTTTGACATAAACAAACAAATCGTGGGGGGGGGGTTTGCGATCATACAAAAAATATGCGCACAATGACAAAAAGGTAACACACTACAGGTACACACTCTATAAAACCAAACAACGCGAATCAAGCAATCTCCTGTCGCTGTTTTCTGCCATGCGTTGCTTTCAAGTCCATGAGGGAAACAGTGGAACAGTAGAACAGAAGGGCAGGAGAGGAATCAAAGTGAAGACATCAGAGTGAAGACACGTCTGTCCGCTCAGGGAATGTTTCTAAGAATCAGGCAGCGTTATGGAATGGTTGAGTCCCAGAACCAAAACAACCAAACTTCAGTGGTCTTCCCAGAACCACCCAAAGTGTTCTTACGTTTTCTATCAAATGGGTCCCATATACTTTTTACACTTTTTAAATATGATCTCTAACATCTCCAAGGAAAGGACATCGTCTTTTTCTCTCCTTCGTCTAGGCTAGAAGTAAAACACGTCATACATGCACGCACACAGAGACACATACCGACGCACACACAAACGCACACGCACACACATGCACGCACGCACACATACGCGCGCGCACCACACAAGCACACAAACACACAACCATGTAAACCAAAGCCTCCAAAGAAGGATGATAAAACTCATCACAATTCCTCAAATGAATGTGTTGTCGATAAAAAAAAAAAACCCAAACCAAACCAAAACCCCACCGGCGTGGGGGCGTTTAGTTACAGCCATGCTAGCACCACTCGTCCTCCTCCACTTCCTGGTAATACCTGGGGGCCCTGGCCCCGCCGCCGCCGGGGAAGCTAAAGTGGTATCCGTTGGGGACCCGCAGGCTGTACCGCGAGGCTGACGCCAAGGACCCGGTGTAGTCAGGCGGTCCGGCCCCGGGGGAGGGCCCCGGGGCCAGGGAGCTGGGGGAGGGCGAGGACCCGTCCTGGAGGCTACTGCAGGGGCTTGCTTTGCGCGGGTAGCCGTAGCAGTAGCCTCCCTGGCCCGGGCCCAGCAGGGGCTCGTAGCCGCAGCCCTGGCCCAGGAAGGGCTCCGAGCTGATGCGCGTGACGGCACAGGGGACGTGGCGGTAGGACGAGGCGCTGTGGCGCAGGGCGTGGTGCTCCGAGACGCCCCGGCTCAGCCGGCCCGGGCTGACCGAGTTCGGGTCGGAGGCGGGCTGCACCGGGGAGGAGTTGGCCGTCTTGTAGGCCACGCTGGGCCGGGGAATGGGGGGGGTCTGGGGCAGCTGGCGCCGTCCGCGGCTCGGCGTGCTGGAGGTGGAGCTGAGGGTGGCCAGGCTGCCCCTAACCCAACCGCTGCCCTGGATGAAGAGTGGACAAGCAATGTGAACCGACGGCGAGATGAGGAGAGAGGAGAGGAGGAGATAGGAGCCAGGGCCGCCAGGAGGGTGGGAAGGGAAGGAAGAAAGAAGGAAGGAAGGAAATATTGTAGGAACAAAGGAAGGAAGGAGGGAAGGAAGGGAGAATAATGTAAATGCCAAGAGTACAAGATGAAGGATCGTAATGGAGAGACGGCAGGATGTCACAAATGAGATGGAAACGAGCGAGGCGGAGAGACGTTAATGGACAGGCAATGGTGATGAGGAAAGACAGGAAGTAGAAAGACAGAACAAAGGCCATGAGGGGCTGTTCCACAGGCAGGAAGAAGAGAAAGTTAGGCAGAGAGAGCATGCAGAGAGTTCACACAATACGCTTTGTTTCGCAGAAATAAAACATCATAAATACACTCCCGACTCTACAGCAGTGAATCAAAAATACATAGTACTAATGAGTCCAACCAATTTCTCAATTCTTGTTGCCACTCAGAGACCAGTAAGGACACCGTTGTTGGTCAATATGCGTGTACGCAAAGAAGTGCAGCCCTTGAAGAGCTGATTGGTCGAGCTGGGAACATAGTGCTGTTTAGTTCACTTTCCAACCACTGGACATCTGTATTTTCAGTTGGTTGCGATACACCAACTGCTTTCCAGAAATGCATTTGAGGGATTGTGCAACACCGCCACTGTCTGACTGAAACGCCCCTAGCTGTAACGCCTCTAGCTGTAACGCCGCTAGCTGTAACATCACTGACTGTAATGCCTGTCGCTGCAACATCACTGACTGTAATGCCTCTAGCTGTAACGCTGCTAGCTGTAACATCACTGACTGTAACGCCGCAAGCTGTAACGCCGCTAGCTGTAATGTTGCTAGCCGTACCGTCGCTAGCCATAACGCCGTTAGCTGTAACTTCACTGACTGTAACGCCGCTAGCTGTGGCCCCGGCGCGCCCACCTGCTTGCTGAAGCCGGCGTCGTGCATCTCGCTGGGCGACGTGGCGCAGCTGGCGTTGGCGGACTTGGCGTGGCAGTGGTCGCGGCTGCAGTAGCGGTCGCAGGAGTAGTAGCGCTGCTTCTCGGCGGGGGCGTGGCGGTGCTTCCGCTCGTGGGAGCGCCCCCGCTCGTGGGCCTTCTCCCTGGAGGAGGAGGAGCTGGCCTGGGCAGGGTCGGGCGGCAGGTCCCCCGGAGTGCCTTCGCGGCGGAGGAGAAACACACCAAACGGAGCTCCGTTTCAGCTACTGCCAATAAGCGTTTTATTATTTTTCAGTTGGAAAAGTTCACACGCAAGATGTTGAACTTCCATGGAATTTGCACTTGTCACAGTGTGTTTATAGGTATATTTTTATACATTCTTTTTGTCTGCGGTGTATTTTACTTTTGTATCTCTATTTAATTCTTCACCACCGCTACTTGCTGCTTGACATTTCCAGCCTGGGAGGAATAAAGTACACAGTAATAACCAGTCAGGTTCCACTGAATGTATCGTTGTGCATTTTGTACATAATGTATCGCTCAGTATGAAAATGGGCATTTTGAACAGACGTCAAACGGTTTCCCCCAAAGCCATTTGGTAGCACTGTAACTCTCGGTGACAGCTATACAACCAGTAGCCCTGCAAACAGCATCCATGGTTCTCACATGTTCTCGCCCCCCCCTTTCCCCCTCTCCCCCCCCCCCCTCCCCTGATGGTGGGGGGGCGGGGGGGGGGGGGGGGGGGGGGGGGGGGGGGTGAGGGGCTATAAATTATGGGGTTGCCTGTCCGTCTCTTTTATCTGGATAACAAAGACCATCTGTAGTGTGTGAGATGACACCAAACACACAAACAGGCACACACCTAGCACGCGCGCACATGCACACACAACACACACACACACACACACACACACACACACAGAGTGGGTTTCTGCGATCCAACATTTCATGAGGTGTGGGGAGAAACACTGGACCTCATAGGAACAGTAGGATGGCAGCAGGATGTGTATAATACATTGCCGCACTATGCATATAGTACTCATACTCCATGAGTAGGAAATCTGAATATCAACAAGCCAAAATTCAATGTGAATGTCTTTCATGTTCACTAATATTTTTTTCAGGCTTGTACACACAAATATGTTTTATTTTAACTCATGCTATTTTTGGGGGGTTTTCTCCCTTTCGCAAATAATTAGTTTTAAAACTTGGCCAATTACGATAACTTTTCCATTCAACCCTACAGTTTCAAGATTCACACTGCCATCTTTGGCTTAAGGGTGTAGGTTGTACATGAAGGGTTAGCTGTACCCTACATAACACTTCATTCATTCAACACACTCAGCCAATCAAAACTCTCCCCTCGGAGCCCATTGATCACTGTTGTCATGTAGACAGGCCTCTGGGTACTGTATCTTTGTATTATTTAAGCAGTCAAAGACGATAGAAGTGCAGTGCTGTCTATTCAACATCTGGGGTGCAGGTAGGCAGCCTGCCTGCATCAAGGCAAAGTAGATAGCAGCTAAAGTATCTCTTACTTTGAATAGAGATGAAAACTTACTGGATGCTGTGGTCCACATGCTGAGAAGTGGAACAGAACCGATGCCTCGGGATGCATCTTTAATGCCAGCTGTTAGCAGGTCAGCATTGGAAGCCAATATTCTTCATGTTATGAGTTATCATATTGTTACTCTAACTGTATTCCCAGATCCAGCCCTACCATGCTGCAGCAGAACTTATAGTGGGCTTTAAACCAAAAATGGGGCACCATGTGTACTGTTTTGTTGCAAGATAAGCCGTCAGACTTTAGGTATGATATAAAGTGTGATTTGTGAGACTATGCTAATGCCTCTCTAGCACCCCTAGTGGCCGACCTGCAGTAGCGGCAGCGGCATGCTGTCCACCCAGCGATCTGTCCAGGGACCTCTGCTTCTTCTCCCCCCGCTCCCCGGTCCCTCTCCCGACGGTGGTGGCAGCGGTGGTGGTGGTGATGGTGGTGGTGGCTCCGCTCCTGGCTGGGCTTCTCCAGGGTGTAGTCGCCCAGAATGACCTCCGGGGGGCGCTGGGGTGCCACTGTGGAGACGGAGCGTCTCATAGGGCTGTTGTCAGGAACGGGCTGTTAGATGGTAAACAGGAGAGAGGGGGAGAGTGAGACAGCGCCAGAGAGGAGGATTATGGAGAGAGAGAGAGAGAGAGAGAGAGAGAGAGAGAGAGAGAGAGAGAGAGAGAGAGAGAGAGAGAGAGAGAGAGAGAGAGAGAGAGAGAGAGAGAGAGAGAGAGAGAGAGAGAGAGAGAGAGAGAGAGAGAGAGACTGTGACAGAAAGAGTCAAGAGAGTGAGAGAGAGTGAGAGAAAAAGATAGATTGTGACAGAGAGAGTAGGAGATAGATAGATAGAGAGAGAGAGAGAGAGAAGAGAGAGAGAGAGAGAGAGAGAGAGAGAGAGAGAGAGAGAGTGTGACAGAAAGAGTCAAGAGAGTGAGAGAGAGTGAGAGAAAAAGATAGATTGTGACAGAGAGAGTAGGAGATAGATAGAGAGAGAGAGAGAGAGAGAGAGAGAGAGAGAGAGAGAAACTGTGACAGAAAGAGTCAAGAGAGTGAGAGATAGAGTGAGAGAAAAAGATAGATTGTGACAGAGAGAGTAGGAGCGAGAGAGAGAGAGAGAAAAACTGTGCCAGAAAGAGTCAAGAGAGTGTGAGAAAAGGATAGATTGTGACAGAGAGAGTAGGAGTTATAGAGAGAGATGTATCTTTCTCTGTATATATGCATATAATTTTCTATATTTTGTATTGTCTGTTATTCTTTTGTGTTATTTTCCATTTTTACTCGCTACTTGATATGTTAAACTCTTGGTCATCTTATTTTTTGTGTTTTGTTGCTATATAAAGTCCTTTCTATTTGAGATTTACTTTATCATTCCCAGACGGGAAAGTAGGGCATCACAGCAGAGAGCACTTGAACAGAGCCGGTGAGACAGACACTATTTCCCCCCGGGATTAATATAATATTGGGATC
>JAXIVH010000026.1:2745312-2748125 GCA_036785325.1 Urophycis tenuis | reverse complement strand
ATTCTAAACATGCTAAACATGCTCCCATTCTGAGCCCGCCCACATGCTAAACATGCTCCCATTCTGACCCCGCCCACATGCTAAACATGCTCCCATTCTGACCCCGCCCACATGCCAAACATGCTGCAATTCTGACCCCGCCCACATGCTAAACATGCTCCTATTCTGACCCCGCCCACATGCTAAACATGTTCCTATTCTGACCCCGCCCACATGCTAAACATGCTCCATTCTGGCCCCACCCATCATGTGACCATTGACCACATCCACGTTGATGACTGAACATTCTGATCTTCCTCTCTGCTTTACTGGCTATCAAACCCCCAAATATCACTGTAATACACGTGCACACAGACACAGGCACACACACACACACACACACACACACACACACACACACACACAGGATAACACATGGACATCGTGCCATCAGTAGTGTGTGTAACTGTCCTCGTGGCCATATTAAAGATGCTGATTTAACTACATAGAGGAGTTTCCCTGACTCAGTAAAGCCTGACGCTAGAAGCGCATCGATATTGGACCCATAATGTAAACCCATTAGTTTATGAGAGCCCTAAAAAAAAAACAGATTAAAAATGCTACCTTCATGAGATAATGTAGAGATGGCTGAGCATTACACCATCATTAGTAATCGGGATGCGGTTTAAGGTATAAATACTTCTTGGATAATGTATGTAATGTGTAATAAGGGGAATGGCGCTGCAGTTTTCACATCATGGCATCTGGTTCGCCTCCCCGGCTCGTTCCCCACCCAACTGCTCTAATTCATCCACACTGAAATCTCATCAATCATTCATCCGTTTCCTTCACTGTCGAAAGGCTGACAAATGAGGAAGAGTAGGAGGAAGGCCCTACTGTAGGCCTTGGCGCTGGAGTGTAGCGGATGTGTGTGTGTGTGTGTGCGCGTGTGTGCGTGTGTGTGCGTGTGTGTGTGTGTGTGTGTGTGTGTGTGTGTGTGTGCATGTGTGTGTGTGTGTGTGTGTGTGTGTGTGTGTGTGCATGTGTGTGTGCATGTGCGTGTGTGTGTGTGTGTGTGTATGCATGTGCGTGTGCGTGTGTGTGTGTGCGCGTGTGCGCGTGTGTGTGTGTGTGTGTGCATGTGCGTGTGTGTGTGTGTGTGTCTGTGTGTGTGTGTGTGCGTGTGTGCGTGTGTGTGTGTGTGTGCGTGTGTGCGTTGACTACGTGGTGGCCCCTGTGTTGGCTTTGCGGGGGCCGAGATCCAGTCTATTCCTCGTCATGAACAACTTCAACACCTGAATACAGCAGCCGGTCAGAGGCTGAACCGGAAATACCTGAGGACTATCCCAGCAAGCAGAGAGGAGACAGCACACCAGCCAGGCCCCTCGGCACAGAGATGTAATATACTCCCACCAGCATGGGACCAGCCTTCCCACCTTTGTTGTTGTGATGATTTAAAGTCGTAAAACTTTTGAATGAGGGGGAGAGGGAAAATACTCTGATATATGAAATACACTCGGAACAGCACGCCACTATGGGTGGCAGTCGGGTGAAAAGTAGCTAAACAAGACGCCCCTTTCCCTCTCTACCTCTCTCCCTTCCCCCCCTCTGCCTCACCCCCTTTTACCTCCCTCTCCCTTCTCCTTTCAGTCAGCTGCTGTCACTGCTGGGGGAGAGAGAGAGAGAGAGAGAGCGAGAGAGAGAGAGAGAGAGAGAGAGAAAGAGACAGAGAGAAGGAGAAGTAGCTCGGCGGAGATAAACACAGAGAGAACGGGGAGAGTCTCCTCCGCCGATCACAAAGCTTTTTCCACGGCACGTAGGCATCCCTGTTATCGTAATATCAATACTCTGTCGGTCGCTGAGACTATGGCCCCCAGCTACAGGGAGTCAGGGCGCGGCCTTACTGTATGCGCTACACGCTACAGAGCATGTGCTCAGTACGTCGTAGCGAACGGCGCCAGACGGACTTGTATTTATGTGGCACATTTTGAGGCACTCAAGAAAAGATATATCGTTTCGCTGCCTCACATTCGTCCCGGCACATTGCTGTTTGATATCTAGTCATTTCGCAGACGCTTATCCACACTCACCTACAGGAATACAGGTACACGTCGTCAAGGAGCAGGTAGGGGTCAAGGGTCATGTCACCAATGTCTGCAGACGTTGGTTGTCCGAGCCCAGAACCCTTTCGGTTTAATCATCGACAGATTATTGTGCCCCAATGTGTGTTTACTGTTTCACACGCACACACAAACCTTAGACATACACACACACACGCACACACACACACACACACACACACACACACACACACACAAACACACACGCACACACACACACACACACACACACATACATACACACACACACACACACACACACACACACACACAAGGCATAGGCATGCTCAAGGATCTCTCAGCACTTGGTTGGCTTGGGAAACCAACCGGCAACCTTCCACTGCACAGAACCAAAAACCAAGGACTGGTAGCGCCTCTATTCCTGGCAGCATCTCTCCTACAGCGAAAACATATTGAGATGAGGGGCGTCTGTATTTTACCAAGTGTTGGGTATGGATTTTTCCATCACAGGCGAGGAGGGAAGAAGTCATTGAAGCCAGGAGGCAAGAACAGACCCCGCCTGGAGCGCAACACACATGAGCAGGCGGCTGGCTGCTACAGCTACAGAGAGACACATGAGCTGCAGAACGAGGAGGGCCCTGTAAGCTTATCTAACGCATGGGTCTTGACTCAAAATGGGTCACGATACAGTTGGAAGCGGAGGTTACGGCTTGAGAACGAACGTTCAGAAAACTCTCAGCACTCTGGAGAGGG
>JAXIVH010000026.1:2712812-2740312 GCA_036785325.1 Urophycis tenuis | reverse complement strand
TCATGACAAGACCCTTCTGAGGCTCACACACCAGGAGGGTTGGGGATGAGGTGGAGGGGTGGGGGTGATGTGGGGGAGAGATGGGGGGGGGGGGGGGGGGGGGGTGAGGTAAGGGTAAGGGTAAGGTGAAACATGGGAGGGATGAATCAAAGCCATTCAGCAGGAGTTCTGTTGCCCACTGAGCCACACAACCAAGAGCTGCTCACACAATCAATACCGTAACACCAGCTCAGAAAACGATGAAAATATCTATCACAATACTATCCCTATGTCAAGCCTAACAGGGTTTCATTCCCAATATTTCCAAGGTCACATAACACACCAACTCCTTTATCCTAGAGAGTCACCTCACCCTCTCACTTCCTGTCAATATTACAGACTTCCTGTCTACATTAGTTTAACTAGATAAGAATTGGACAACAGAGAGATGGAGAGGGGGGGGGGGATAGAGCAGAAAGAGGGAGAGCAAGGGATACAGAGCGAGAGAGAGAGATGGAGAGAAAGAAGGGGAGTTAGACATAGAGAGAGACAGAGAGGAGTGGGGGAGAGGTTGACAAGACAGTATGTTTACATTGAGGGGGAAACCCGTTTAGACTAAGGATTAGCATAGGCATTAGCATACTCATTATGTCTTGCTTCATTACATTGACTGGGCCGCTACAGCAGCCGGGCTACCCAACAGAGGCTAGGTAGATGGAGGATGTGATAAAGAGAGAGTGACAATGAGAGGGAGAAAGAGAGAGAGAGAGAGAGAGAGAGAGAGAGAGAGAGAGAGAGAGAAAGAGGGGGATATACAGACACAGAGAGACATAGAGACACAGACAGAGGGATTATGAGAGAGAGAGAAAGAGAGCGAGAGTGAGAGAGAGAAAGAGAGAGAGAGAAAGAGAGAGAGAGAGAGAAAGAGAGAGAGAGAGAGAGCGCGCGAGAGAGAGAGAGAGCGCAAGAGAGAGAGGCTAATGGAGAGAGGAAGACATATGGATAGACAGGAGGGGCTAGCGAGGAGGAACTGACCAGGCGTTCTGACATGGGCGTCTTGTCGCAGGCGGGCAGGTGTTGCTCCAGCGCCAGGACGATGCAGTTGGCGATGATGGTGGCCAGGATCATGTACTCAAACGGAGTGGGCCGGCGTTAAGGAGGTCCCCGGGAAAGCACGGCGTGCCGGTACATGCATCGTTAACAGGGCCCCCATTTCACCACCCGCTGTGATTGGTTGATTAGCCACCACAAACCATTTCATAATCTAGCCATTAGTGACATCACAAGTGGGAGTGTCCACCTGGTGGTAAAACAGGGGCCTTTTTTTATAGTTAGAATATAGATTGCAAATTTTTTTTAAAGAACGGGCACTATACAGCGTTAAGGCGAGGTTGTCTGAGAACAATTGAGAATGAAAAACGTGAAAATGTACTGTATCCTCAATAGAGCACGAACAACGAACACAAACGCTCGCCGTAACACAAAACACACAAACAGAACACGCACGCCGTGTACGTTCCCTCCCTGCAGTCCTGCTGTTGTTTATGAAAACCACCACCCCGGGATTCCCCTGGGTGTGTGCGTGCTTCTGTGTGCATGTGTGTGTGTGTGTGTGACTGCACGTGTGTGTGTGTGTGTGTGTGTGTGTGTGTGTGTGTGGAGGGATGGGACTCCCACACACGCTCTCTGCCTCAACCACCAACAGCTGATGGATGTCCGCTTGTGACCGGATGTATCCGGCCAGTAGTCGAGCTAATGGGGGCAACATTATGCAACTCAAAGCTGGGGCAGGCGACTTTGGAGAAACCAGCCGGAGTGAGCTAGATTTTGAGAGTCTCCAAATGAAGGGGGAAAAAAAATCACACCTTTCCCCATCGGGCGTCCCTCTAAAGCCTCTTCCCCCGAAGCACACGATTAGCTCACTAGCTTTAGCGATAAGTCTGTCTGGCCTCGTGGAACACTGTGGCCATGTGCAATGAGTTTCACAGAGCAAAGTCATAGAGGTAGCTAGGTAGTTATGTAGGCAAACAGGTAGGGCCGAATGAAATAATTGGACTGGCTTTTTACAGGCCTTCGACATCCTGGACAGATACTGGATTGTTAAATTTCAATTGTCAGAGTATTTGATTTATTGATTGCTGTCAACAGGGAAATTGAATTTCAACAAATGCTTCTGAAATAAATTACCTAATTAACCTAACTTAGCTTTAATGTTAATTCATTACGCAAAACTCGTGTGTGTTGTCCTTTAAATAAGGCTTGACTTGATAAATGTGACAGTGCATTCGGCCGTGTGTGTGTGCGTGCGTGTGTGTGTGTGTGTGTGTGTGTGTGTGTGTGTGTGTGTGTAGGCTTACATGGGAAATTGACATTGGAGTTTAACAGGTTGTGCTCTGTTGTTCAGTCCTCTACACACACACAAACACACGAACGCACACAAACACACAGGGAGGGGTGTGGGGGTAATTGGCTGCGTGTTGACCCTATTGGTTGATTAGTTTAACGTCAGTGCCAGGATGGTTACGGCCGGACGGAGCATCGCCGTTCGGCGGAGCAGGAGGGGGTGGAAAGTCGAGCACCATGGACAGCGCCAGGGCAGCTCCCAGGGGTGTTTTTAACCCGTAGTGATAGGTACTAACTCACGTTTTGTAGCGCAAATAGACCCCCCAATGAAATGTAACCAAAATGCTGTGTTCCAAAGCACATTTGTGCCCGAACTGCGCTTTATATGACGCCTCAAGTTTTCCAAATAGGATTTGGGGCTTTAAGTGAAGTTACTCAACTTCTCCTGATAAAACGTGTGACATCTCAAACAGGTAGCCTAGATAGTGGTCATCCATATCAAATATAGACACAAATATTAAAACAAACGGCTGACAGTAAAGACTTTGAAGGATATGGCCACTCGGTGATCTTTTTGGCGTATTTTCGGATGAAATTATCCTCACTGAAGATGAAGAGGGAGCGGTTGACGGTGAGGCAGCTCTGTTTGACCGGAATCGGGTTGTATATGGCCATGGTCCTGGCTCTCTGTGCCATGGTCTGCTTGTACACCCGCGGCCCTGGTGGCGGGGGGCCAGGCTGGCGACCCCCTCCCCGGCCGGGCCCCGGGGGACAACCCCCCCCATACCGGCTGGGAAGCTCGTCTTCGAAGCGAGCCATGGTAGGATAGCGCGGCGCTGCTGGATAAATCAAAACTGAGACCAGCGAGGAAAGAGAGACGCATCACAACACAGACACGCGTCCCAGCCACAGGTTCCTCTGGGTGTGCGTAATGTCCTCCGGGTGTGCGTAATGTCCAGCGGAATATTCACACATTCAAAATATCAGCCATGTATCTGCACTCCGTAGTATTCGTGTCTGGGCTCCTCTTTAGTCGTGTTGTTGCTGTCCATGCTTTCAATGTCCCAGAAGACGCGGAGAAGACGCCGAGCCCCGCGCACAAAGTTTATATTTTCCGTTTGTATGATGTGTCATGTTCCCCGGGTGTTGCTCCGGCTGTCTGCTGTTGGCTGGTTGGTTGGATGGACGGATGGACGGATGGATGGATGGGGTCTACCGCGCACACCGCCGCTGCCCCGGCGAAGCCTCACCAACACGGACCGTTCACCACGCACGGATCTGTGGCAACATTTCCCATCATGCGTGAATAACAACACGACGGCTGGACATCTTACAGCACTCTTCCACAAAACATTCAGGGACGATACATGCAAAATCCTTTCGGGTGCACGCCTCGACTTACCCGAATGCGATTAAAAAAAAAAAGTGTGCATATAGTCAGTCGCCCGCCCCCCCCCCCCTCTCTCGTGTTGCACATGAGACACACCTTAGTTATTATCCCGCCTCGTTTCATTTATTCCGGGAGAGAAAGTGGAAACACAGGGTCGTCTTTCCGCAACCCTTCTTCGGCTAAATCTGTGTCGGGTGTGAAACCACTTTCTCTCTCCTTGGGAAGCGACCACGTGACCGTAGACAAGCCAGCCAGTGGCTGCACCTGTACCCTCTCTGTATCCATAGCAGCCGAGACACTGTGCGTGTGTGTGCGTGCGTGTGTGTCTGGGGGCGATTGGAAGGTGAGGCTTTGTTTCTATGCAGTATGCGGGCCTATGTATGAAACACATAATAAATAAAGTCGAATAGGCCACGCAAAATTTAAAGTACCAACATTACCTTCAAAGTGACAGAGCAGACATTCCACTCACGCAATAAAAAAACATTTATTATATAATCTCTTCTCTGATGACCACTCGATAACTGTACTCATTCATAAGGTAAGAACGACAGGAAAAATGAACACAAGGAGGCCACAATAGGGAGGCATTTATAAAGTGCATTTAATTACTTTATAAACAAAACCTAACTCCAATAAAAACGTAAATAACTACAGCTTATTGACCAACTTGTATGAACCGTGTCTTATTGCTGGGGAAAATGCAAAAGCAGTGTCTTACAGTTACAACTGAACCAAATTCACATTGTTTCAGTTATGTTTCTACCAAATCTATCTAAAGGATTCCTGATACACTTCAACGTACTGCACCCAGAACTTTGTAATACTGAATTAATAGTATGGTTAAAAGATAAACGTCAAATCGTTAGAAATGCAGACAGACATGGAAGACATAGTTAGCTAACGTCAATGCTAATGTCTTTTTTTTTGTCTGAACAAATAATAAATCAATAGGTCCATTGATCTCCTATTCATTACAAAATGTCTTCCGCTGACATACACACAGAGAGAGAGAGCGAGAGCGAGAGAGAGAGCGAGAGAGAGAGAGAGAGACAATCACTGGCATAGGTCAGAGGTCAGTTCTCCATCTGGTTGGCATCGACAAACAGGCGGCGAGTGGTGGTTTCCAGGCCCCGCCCCCTCTGGACGGCGCCGGCCGGCGACGCTGACGCGGACGAAGAGGAGGAGGAGGAGGAGGAGGAGTGGCGACACCGCAGGGAGCCACACTGGCAGCCGAAGAAGCGCCGCTTGATCCTCCAGTAGTGGTCGCCGTAGTCGAACCTGGGGGCAAGACCGCACCCGTGTTACGGCGATGCATCCAACACATAACCAATAACATCAACAGGCGCCCGCCTCATTGATGACAAGCAGCTGAAATGGGACTCGCTGGAGTGAAATATGCTCGATAATCAACAGATGGACCCCAGTAAATTGCAATAGACCGTGGTCACCTATAGCGGCGAGGCGGGAATCGGTTCTAGAATCTTTGGGGGAAACCATGACAACCCGATGGAAATGCATCCCGAGCGACACAGACAGACAGACAGACAGACAGACAGACAGACAGACAGACAGACAGACACAGACACACACACACACACACACACACACACACACACACGACCAGCCATGTGCATCACACCGATACAGATACCATGCAGCCATACATACAAGACATCACGTCTTGATCAATGCATACAATTATTGAATGAACAACTACATGGACGACCCGTGAGCGTCCCAACGCCGTCGCGGGTTCAACATCTGGTGGCAGCCGGCTCACCCAATCTGCTCGCCGGCTTTGATTGGTCGGCAGGAGAAGAACGCGATGCGGGGGAAGCGGGGGTCCCGGTGGGAGGTGAAGACGCGCATCGCCACCAGGTTGGGCTCGCACAGGTGGTTCACGAAGCGCCCCACGTTACCGTAGTGACGCGCGTCAATGCAGTGGAGGTCCCCGACCTGGGAGGGAGAGAGTGGAAGAGAGAGAGAGAGAGGAAGAGAGAGAGAGAGAGTGAGAGAGTGAGAGAGCCAGACAGATGGTGATAGTGAGAGAGCCAAAGAGAGAAAGAGAGAGGGTCAGCAGGCAGCAGGCCAGTAGCAGGGGTCATTGGGTCCATCAGGAGACCACTACAATACAATTAAATATAGTGAAACTTTGTGTTTGCCCTTGTGTGTGTGTGTGTGTGTTTGCCCTCGTGTGTGTGTGTGTGTGTGTGTGTGTGTGTGTGTGTGTGTGTGTGTGTGTGTGTGTGTGTGTGTGTGTGTGTGTGTGTGTGTGTGTGTGTGTGTGTGTGTGTGTGTGTGTGTGTGTGTGTGTGTGTGTGTGTGTGTGTGTGTGTGTGTGTGTGTGTGTGTGTGTGTGTGTGTGTGCGTGTCAAATTAGCTCCACATCGCCACCCCCTGACAGAACAGGATATTTTCATCCCTGGGTGCAAGTGAAGAGCGATGACCCATCCTAAACACTCACTACCTGATATACTGAGATATTGACAACGTGATTGAAGGTGTTTCTTCACCATAAACTCTCATGACCGCGCAGCGAGAATCCTCGCTGCCTGGGAAAGACACATTTTTGGAACTGAACTTAAACTTTCAATGTCCTTACGAAAAAAATAATCATTCAGGTTTCATTGCCCAAAGACCACACCCAAAACACACTCGCCACGCGACACGCAAAGTCAAGTCTGGCCTAGACATGGGTGAAATCCACATCTGGTGACACCTGCCATTAAACATGCCATTTCGGGCCATCGGATAAGAATCTGACGTCGCCAAAACACACGAAAAGCCCAGGTGTGAACGCATCCAAGACGCATCCGCGATTGCGGATCTGATGAACAACGCAAGGGGGGGGGGCGGGTCTAGGAAGCATTGTGACAGCGGCCATCACCAGTGCACGGGCGCCTCCCACTCACGGCGCTCTATGTGGCGCCGGAGAGGCGGGAGACGGGCGCGTTATCTTTCAGCATCATCCACATCTGGGAAATCAACATCAAACGGCACTAACGGCGCGATGCAGGCTGGGTAACGACAGCGCCGCCGCCTCCGTGTCCCAAGGTCTGCCGCCGTACGCGCACTCACGCGCACGCGGTCTCACTGTACGGCGCGTCAGCTAAATACCCGCGTGTGCGTGCGTGCGTGCGTGCGTGCGTGTGTTTTCAGGGGCACACGAGAGCTCGCCAGCCACCCGGGTCGTTTCGCGTGCCAGATATCGGCATCGCGGAGCGGTGTGAACAAAGATTGATGTGGTTTCCTCCATCGGGACCCGGTATGGCATCAGAACTCTGAGGTCTGCGGTGCCAGGGCGCGCGCGTGTGTGTGTGTTGGTTCACGGGGGGGGGGGGGGGGGGGGGACCCGGGAGACCATTAGGGACGAAAGCTGTTGTGCTTCATCGTAAAGAGAGCTCGGAAACAACAAGGCAATTTGGCGGGGGCCAGCCATCGTCGAGACGCTCTGCTCTGTTTGTATGCTTGTAAAAGTTTTAATGGGACTTTTTTTTTTTTTTTTACTGGTATTTGCTTGTTTTTGCCATTTTTTTGCTGTCATGTTTTGATGTCTTTGTGACGTTTAATATATATCACAGAGATTTGTTTCTCTGTGTGTTTCTGGCGTCGCCGCCTGTCCTCACCTTGTTGTCGAGCGTGAACAGGAAGGAGTCGTTCTCCTTCTTGTCAGCCTCGGCGTCCGTGACGATCTCCCCCACGTACCTGAGAGAGAGGAGGACATGTTAACGGTGGTCAGGACCACCCGTCCGTCACAACCCGGGACGACCCAGCGGTCGCCAGGACAACCCCGGTCATCATTTGGTGCTTGGATTACAACCAGTACACTCAAAGTGCTGTTGTGTGGCTTGGTCTGTGTTAAAAACATAGTTGTGTAGCTTGGTGTGTGTTAAAGTCAAATCAAAATCAAATCAAACAACTTTATTCATCCCCAAACAGGGCAATTCAGTTTGCAGTCTCACAAAAAGTATTTATTGTGTGTGTGTGTGTGTGTGTGTGTGTGTGTGTGTGTGTGTGTGTGTGTGTGTGTGTGTGTGTGTGTGTGTGTGTGTGTGTGTGTGTGTGTGTGTGTGTGTGTGTGTGTGTGTGTGTGTGTGTGTGTGTGTGTGTGTGTGTGTGTGTGTGTGTGTGTGTGTGTGTGTGTGTGTGTGTGTCTCTCTCTCTCACTTACTCGCAGATGAAGGCTCCCAGAGGAATGTCCTGCAGAGCACGGACACCCCAGCCCATCTTCTGCGTCCTGTACAGCTGCAGACGCACCCTTCACAATAAAAGCACCATGACAGTTGTAATTACTTACAAAATAAATGACTGTTATTATTACTTTATCGGAGCCAACTGAACAAAAATCGCAGCAGGTTCTGATCAATAACACCATGAGGTGTTATTGTTATTGTTATTGATCTGCTCTTTTTGGTGCATTAATCTCTTCCTTTTTTTTTGCCGGAGAATATATCTACCAAACAGAAAAATATGGCACAAAGCATTAGTTCTGAAAAGCACATAAAATACCACACTTTAGTCCCTGCAGCTCAAAAATCAGTTTCCATGCAGTGTACAGTTCTGTCCCCAAAGAACACAAACCCCAACACAACTCTCTCTAAACCAGGCCCAGTGTGGCAGCAGAGCGGTTAAGAAGCCAGCGATGCGGTTTCTCTCCCCCCCCCCCACTGCCCAATCACCTGAGTCCGTTCTGGACCACGCGGTTCCGGCAGGTTCTCCAGCAGGCGCAGGTGGGGTTACACTCGAACAGCATCAGGGGCTCGCGCTCGATGGCATCCAGTGGCAGGCGACCCTCCTGGCCCACAACAGGAGACAACAGAGCATCAGGATTATCGCGCGGCGTGTTTCCTGCTACTTTATCTGCTCGTCCATGTGTCCCGACAGGGAGAGCCGTGGCTGAGGGTCGCCTGTGTCTTAAGACCCGGTGCTGTGTTGTGTGTAGCTTGCTTGGGGTGTCTCACGGAGCATAGTGCGTGTGTGTGTGTGTGTGTGTGTGTGTGGAGTACTGTTGTGTGGCTTAATGTGTGTCTATAGTACTGCTGTGTCGCTATGCGAGTAATGGTACTGTACACAAAGCGACACGTTTTGTGTATGTGTTGAGAACTGTTGTGTAGCCGGTTGGGTGTCAAGCACTGTTGTCATGCTCGTGGCGTGTTGAAGTACAGTGGAGTAGCCTAGTGAGTGTGTGTGTGTGTAGGAACTGTTGTAGACGGGCGTCTCCAGGTGTTTGACTCACGTTGTCATACCAGCAGCACATTCTGAGCTGACCGCATATGCAGGTGCTTGAGTGACATTCGTCTGGGCACGAGCAGTGCTGCAAGAGAGACAGGACAGGCACGCACACGCACACGCACACACACACACACACACACACACACACACGCACACACACGTAAATGAAGCGAATGTGCTTTTCCACCTCGACTGGAAAACAACCCAACTAAAGACATGCGGGGCTGCGCGGCTGTGGAGTTTGACTGACGTACGTATGTGAGCAGGCAGTTCTTTATTTCCTATTGAGTCATTCAGCAGACACTTTCACTCAAAGTAACTGACAGTGAATTCAGATACATGCCATTATGGCGCAGCAAGGGGTTTGGGGGGGGGGGGGGTCATTCTTTGCTCAAGAACGCCTACAAGATTGACTGTGGATCTTTGCGGGCGTGGGGGGGGCGTTCTGACACCCTAGTCTGACACCCCACCCTGGGTGTGTGCGTGGGTGGGTGGGTGGGTGGGTGGGTGCTCACCTGGAAGCAAGCGATGTTGGCATCGGCGTGGAGTGGCGAGGCGAAACGGCTGTCGGTGACATACTTGTAGTCGGCGGGGCAGGGTTCTCCGTCCACCTCGTTCACACAGCTGATGGCCAGCGGCTCGTAGCCCCGGGAGATGTCCCTGGAGGGGGGGGGGGGGGGGGGTGGACGATGTAGTTTGATGGGTGGAGCTCGGCGGCTCCGCCCACTACCGGTGTCGGGCACGTAAGAAGTATATATGAATATAGTATAGTATTGTATATATACTCTTTTGCTCCTGTGAGGGAAATTTGGTCTCTGCATTTATCCCAATCCGTGAATTAGTGAAACACACTCAGCACACAGTGATCACACAGTGAGGTGAAGCACACACTAATCCCGACGCAGTGAGCTGCCTGCTACAGCGGCGCTCGGGGAGCAGTGAGGGGTTAGGTGCCTTGCTCAAGGGCACTTCAGCCGTTCCTACTGGTAGGGGTTCGAACCAGCAACCCTCCGGTTACAAGTCCGAAGCCCTAACCAGTAGGCCGCGGCTGCCCCAACGTAGGCCAAACTCCTCGTAGCAAACGCGGGCCCCTTTGGTCGTCCCCCCTTCCGTTCATTCAATATACACCCCTGTCCGTCTTCTCTGCCCTGTCCATAAAGGGGCCACGGTGGCTCAGTGGTTAGAGTAGGTGGACAGAGCGGGTCGTCCACCAACCGTAGGGTCGGCGGTTCGATCCCCTCGATTACCCTCCTCCAGCTGTCCGCACGTCGAAGTGTCCTTGAGCAAGACACTGAACCCCAACTTGCTCCCCGGGTGTTGAACCTAGCAGCCCACTGCTCCCATGTACCATAGAGGATGGATCAAATGCAGAGAACATAAGAACATATTTTGTTCCCATATCTAAAAAATACTGGGCTAATACTGACTAAAATTTAATCCAATCTAAAATTTCATAAAGTCACCTGCTTTATCTTCAGATGACTGTCAATGATACCGCCGCGTGATGCAGTATATTTAGAGAAAACCTAGTTTAAAAAAAAACAACTAAAAATAAAAATTTAATATTGCCTTGACAAGTAAAATGGTGTAGCCATTTATCAAGCACTTGGATCAAAGTCAAAGTGAAGATACAGGTCATTAAGGAGCAGGTAGGGGCTGGGGGGGAATCTTGCTCAAGGATGCGTACACATAAGTCTGTGGGCATCAGGGGTCCAATCTAGAACCGTTCGGCCGGGAGTGGCCCACCCTTTATCATCCCTACTTGACACGCACGCACGCACGCACGCACGCACGCACGCACGCACACACACCTGCTGAGCAGCTTCTGCCTGCGATGGTCGCCCTGTCTGCGGGCCTCCGTCAGCTTCTGGTTGGTGGTGAGGGCCGACCACACCTTGGACCCGTACAGGCAGCAGTCCAGCGCCGTCTCGCCGTCTCGGTTCCTCAGGGTCACGTCTCCGCCGCGCGCCAGGAAGAGCCTGCCAGCAGGGGGGCGGCGCGGGGGTCATACTTTTAAGAACAGACGTTTTTTTGGCGGAGGTCATTCTTACAAAGAAATATGCTTGGTATCCTGGATAGAACTGTATTTCTTTCTGTTGTTTGGGAAGTTTGGCATTCTTTTGTAGTTTTTTTTTTTTTTTGTTTGAAACATCACGGTTGTCAGCAATTGTTTTGTATTCGCGTTGTTGTTGTTTTTGCCCTCGGCCTCACTGTTGGATGGCTAACATTTTTCTGTATTTTCTATTTGTATTCCATCTTGGACTGGTAATGTTGTACAATAATACCGAGGACATGACGGTGGTTCGGGGTGTTCGATTCCGTGCCGAAAGAACGAAATAACCGCGCGTTCACCCGCGCGTCTGGGAGCGCCTGCCGAACGACCCCAACAGCGACGGTACGTACGTCACACAGTCCAGGTGGTTCTGGCGGGCGGCCACGTGAAGGGGCGTGTCCCCGTGGATGTTTGTGGCGTGGAGGTGGCTCCGGGCGTCCAGCAGGGTCAGCGCCACGTCATCGCAGCCGCTCAGCGCGGCCCAGTGCAGACACACGTTCTCCTCCTGGGGAACCACGTGGGCCAGGTCACACTCGCAGACATCACTTGTACACTCGACAAATCACATCGTCACACAGCCTTGCTCACGGGCACATCAGCCGTCGGTGCTTGTGCCCTGATCGCGTGCGGGAAATTTGGTCTCTGCATTTTAACCCAATCGCGAATTAGTGACACACTCAGAACACAGTGATGGTGAGGCACACACTTAAACCCAATGCAGTGAGCTGCCTGCAACAGCGGCGCTCGGGGAGCAGTGAGGGGTTAGGTGCCTTGCTCAAGGGCACTTCAGCCGTTCGTACTGGTCGGGGTTCGAACCGGCAATCCTCCGGTTACAAGTCCGAAGCCCTAACCAGTAGGCCGCGGCTGCCCCTGAATTTTACATCCATCCCGGATTACAGATTTACATCCATCCCGGATTACAGATTTACATCCATCCCGGATGTAGGATGGATCGATCAGCCAGCCACTTGGTGCAGTCCACTAGGGAGGCTGGTGGGCTGATCTGTCTATCCTACAGTGAGTGAGTGAATGTGTCTGAAACTGAGTGTGTGTGTACCTTGTCTCTGATGTTAATGTCAGCTCCCTTGGCGATGAGCTGGTGGACCAGAGAGCGGTGCTTGTACTCGATGGCCCATGTGATGGGAGTCCAACCCCCGTTGTCCTACACACACACACACACACACACACACACACAGACACACAGACACACACACTTTATGAAAAATCATTGTTGAAAACCATTGTTTTCCCGTGGTACAGGGCCTGTGCAGAGTTGCTGCAGTTTTTCATCATGGATAAAAGTTCAAATGTGTTCAACTTTGAAGCTTTAGTGTAGAGTGTGCCTGTGTGTCTGCGTCTGGGTGTGTGTGTGCGCCTGTGTGTGTGTGTGCGCCTGTGTGTGTGTGTGTGTGTGTGTGTGCTCACACGTCTACCTTAGAGTTGATGCACGTCACAGCCTTGGTGATCAGTAGTTTAGTGACATCTTCGTGTCCCAGTTTTGCCGCCAGGTGCAGACAGGTGGAGCCCTGGGCGTCCTGTGAGGAGATAGGCCAATCGGGTCACGGCGCCGGGAAGAAAACGCCGGCGGAAAACGCCGGCGCCGCGTGCGGCCCATTCACTCGTCTTCACCGGCCCGACGGCTTAAAAAAAACGCGCAAACGAACCCAACACCGCTTTCCCACCCCGAGAGACACTCGCAGGCGGACGACTCAAGAGACGGGTTCCTTCACGCGTGGCGGCGCGCGCCTTCTGTCACGCCGGGTGATGTAACCGGCGGCAACACACCAAACAGCAGGGTGCGACAGCGGAGGAGGGAGTGGCTCCGCAGGGAGCGCCGAGCCAGGAGGCCGGCGACGGAGGAGGAGGAGGAGGAGGAGGCTCAGTGACAGTACCTTGTCATTGACGCCGACGTTGGCTGCCAGCAGGAACTTCACCACCTCCAGGCGGTTGTGCTCCACGGCGCACATCAAGGGAACCTTCAACTTGTCGTCATACACGTCCGTGCTAGCGCCAGCCTACGCGCATGCACGCACGCACACACACACACACACACACAACACGTAGTATAAATAATACTGACATTGGTACTCGTCTCCTTCCAGCTCTTCTCTAGTTTCGCCACCAGATGGACGTACCTGGTCATCTTTACCTGCGGTTATGACTTTATATAGACAAACTGTAGCCGGCCTTCCACTCCCCCCCCCCCCCCCCCCCCCCCCCCTTCTTTCTGAATCTGGGAGACCCCGTTTCTTCTGGATGTACTTGAAGACTTCTGGGTTGCATCTAGTTGTCTTGCAACTCTTCCCAAGGCCATGCTGTCATTATTCAGAATGTCTACCCAAGGCTTATCTGGAGACTGTCAGACTGGTTCTTAACACAATGTTTTGATTGATTTGTAATTTCTGGTCCAAAGGAGGACCAGAAGAAACGCTGGTCGCTAAAAAACTAATCTTCAAACACAAACACTGCTATTTAAAAAATAAATCTTATCTTATATTTAAAAAAAAAAAACAGTCTCCCAAATTAGATTTACGATAAAAACAATCCATAATCTGAATGCCAGACTGGCTCAAATCTGGGTGAACGGGGAGCGACGTTGTTGCTGGAGGCGATGCTACTGCCAGCAGGCATTGTGGAACACAACTGGTCCAGCCGCAGTGAACTGTTCAGCGTGTCTGTGAGAGGTTGTACTGGACGGGTTCGAACGTGGTTAAAAGGGGCCGTGGTACCTGCAGCAGCATGCGGCACACCTCCAGATGGCCTTCGGCCGCGGCGGCGTGCAGCGGCGTGCGTTGGTGTTCCTCCTCCAGGGGCAGGTTAGGTTCTTTACCTTCCTCTGAGGACGTCACAACATCGATAGTCATCATCTTCAAATGTTATGACAGAGAGAGGGCCTATAACCGGCCGCTGAGGACGTCACAACATCAATAATCACTATCTCCAAACACGACAGAGAGAGGGGTCTTTAACCGTCCACTGATGACATCACAACATTAATAATCACCGTCTCCAAATGTTATGACAGAGAGAGGGCCTCTAACCGTCCACTGATGACATCACAACATTAATATTCACCATCTCCAAATGTTATGACAGAGAGAGGGCCTCTAACTGTCCACTGATGACATCACAACATTACTAATCACCATCTCCAAATGTTATGACAGAGAGAGGTCCTTTAACCGGCCGCTGAGGACATCACAACATCAATAATCACCATCTCCAAATGTTATGACAAAGAGAGGGCCTCTAACTGTCCACTGATGACATCACAACATTACTAATCACCATCTCCACATGTTATGACAGAGAGAGGGCCTCTAACTGTCCACTGAGGACATCACAACATTACTAATCACCATCTCCAAATGTTATGACAGAGAGAGGTCCTTTAACCGGCCGCTGAGGACGTCACAACATCAATAATCACCATCTCCAAACACGACAGAGAGAGGGATCTTTAACCGTCCACTGATGACATCACAACATTAATAATCACCATCTCCAAATGTTATGACAGAGAGAGGGCCTCTAACTGTCCACTGATGACATTACAACATCAATAATCACCATCTCCAAATGTTATGACAGAGAGAGGGCCTCTAACAGTCCACTGATGACATCACAACATTAATAATCACCATCTCAACATGTTATGACAGAGAGAGGGCCTCTAACTGTCCACTGATGACATCACAACATTACTAATCACCATCTTCACATGTTATGACAGAGAGAGGGCCTCTAACCATCCACTGATGACATCACAACATTACTAATCACCATCTCCACATGTTATGACAGAGAGAGGGCCTCTAACTGTCCACTGATGACATCACAACATTACTAATCACCATCTCCAAATGTTATGACAGAGAGAGGGCCTCTAACTGTCCACTGATGACATCACAACATTACTAATCACCATCTCCACATGTTATGACAGAGGGCCTCTAACTGTCCACTGAAGACATCACAACATCAATAATCACCATCTCCACATGTTATGACAGAGAGAGGGCCTCTAACTGTCCACTGATGACATCACAACATTACTAATCACCATCTCCACATGTTATGACAGAGAGAGGACCTCTAACTGTCCACTGAAGACATCACAACATCAATAATCACCATCTCCAAACACAACAAAGAGGGGGTCTTTACCATCCACGAGAAGATGAATTACCTGATATTATTACTAATGACATAATAATAATAAACATCAACAAAATGTTGACAGACAGCGAGAAGGGGAAGTGTCACAGAAACGGCGTACGTCTCACCTAACATAATGTGATTGATACATAACATATGACTATATTGTTATCAAACATGGCTGTAAATGACTTACTACTTAATGTCAATTGTTTGTTAGGTGACAAATCAAGAGCCTTTTGGGTGAGTATACTGCATACTGTGAGTATACTGCCTATTGTGAGTATACTGCCTAATGTGAGTATACTGCCTACTGTGAGTATACTGCCTACTGTGAGTATACTGCCTACTGTGAGTATACTGCATACTGTGAGTATACTGCCTACTGTGAGTATACTGCATACTGTGAGTATACTGCCTACTGTGAGTATACTGCCTACTGTGAGTATATTGCCTACTGTGAGTATACTGTATACTGTGAGTATACGGTTCTTTTTATTTTTCTGAGTGAACGTACTCAGGAGCCGGATGACATTCTGTAAGTCTCCTTCCTTGGCGGACATGTAGAGCTGCCTCGCCGCGTAGTTCACCTTCTGAGGTTTCAAGCTGAGGAAGGTCAAACAAAAACCAAAGTGAGTGAGTAGTTGTACCTGTGACTGAGTCCAGTGAGTGGCAGTATTCTCCACCCCCACCTGACATTACACTCAATGTGAAATGGAATTAGTGGCTTGATGGCCAATATCCGAGCATTCAAGGCAGTACTTTTATGAAAATGTCTATTTTATGTACACTTCTGTGTACATTAAATATACATATATGCATTTTTATTTGTTATACGCATTTTATTTTCATATTTATCATTTCATATTTCATATGTATATTCCTGACTATTTTTGCTCAATATATTGTTTGTTATTTAGCAGAGCAACCATTACGAAACAGGTTCCCTTAGGATGAACAAGGTCATGTGATCTGAAAGGTTCCAGGGTTCCAGGGTTCCTCACCCCTCGTCGTCCAAAGCAGACGGGACGTTCTCCCGGGGACCTTTCCGTGGTGCTGCGCCCCCATCAAGGCCTACCTCGCCCCTCGCCCTGCAGCCCACACGTAACGCAGACACGTCACGTCACACGGGTTTCAAGTGTGGAGAAGTCACGGGCCGTGTTCCGATATCCATACTTACCATACTTAAGTGTACTTAGTTTGAGTACGTAGGGTGTTCCGATTACGATCACGGCAAAAAGAAGTGTACTCAAAGGACCCGGATGTTGCCCTCAAAACGGTTGGTACGCATGGTATGCATCGGTGTACACTATCCGTACTCAACGGCAGCCATCTTAGCTACGTAGCGGAAGAGGCGGAGCCAGGCTGAGCCACGCTCAGTTCGAAAAATGGCCAGACGTCGGTAGGCGTAATGGATTCACGTGTGTTTGGCGGGTGACGTGGCCGCGCAGCTGATAGTCATTTCTGGTAAGTCTACCATTTGGAACAACACTAACATCTGAAAATCTGCGTACTTAGTGAGTATGGATAGTATGCTACGTTTAAGTGTACTCATGAAGTATGGATATCGGAACACAGCTACGGTGTGACAGATTGTTGCTAAGTAACCATGGCACACCCACAGTTACACGGATACGACAGACAGAAATGACAGAAATGCAGAAATAAAATGGAACAACGTGAGAAAATATATAATATGTGCATGTAAAATTATTCAAAGACCTAAAAATAAATAAATAAAAATAGATTGTGTTCCATGTTCTCAAAACATCGATTAGGTCCACACACGCACACGCGCACGCGCGCACACACGCACACACACACGCACGACCTTTGACCCGGTCCTCACCCGTCCTCCGCGGCTCTCCTGGTCCTCCACGGCTCGCTGGTCTTCTTGGCCCGCAGCACGGGGGACGCGGTCGTCGTGGCGACGGCGGCGGCAGCGGCGGGCAGCGAGGCCGGACGGGGGTCCGCCGCTCGGGGCACGGGGGCGGCGGGGGGGAGGTCGGCGGGGGGCCTGGAGGTTGCCGCGGCGATCGTGACCTCGTGGGCGGTGCTGGCGTTCTCGCCGCAGTGCGGGCAGAAGCGGCGGTCCTTCAGCACCGAGGCGCAGCCGCGGTGGAAGCGGTGGGAGATGCTGCCGTACGGCCGGCACTCCTGGAAGGAGCCCTGGGGTGGGCGGGGTTAGAGGGGGGGAAGGCGGGGTCAATAGGACTGACCGATGGCCAACACCGAAGATAACGATGCACGGCTGCAGGGTGTCAGGGATATTGATTATGGAAGCATTGGAAGTCTGTCCGTCTGTATGTCTCGGTCCGTATGTCATTGTATCTGTATATCTGCGTCTGTGTTTCTCCATCTGCCTGCATGTTTATGTCCATGTCACGGTGTCTGTCTGCATGTATAACGTTTGAGTCTATCCGTGTCTGTCTCTGTCGGTCTGTCTGTCTATTCACTCCTCAGGCCCCCCTGTGTGGTCTTACCGCCCGGCAGAAGAGCCCGCACCCTGGGCAGCACTGGTGCTTCACCATGCCCGCCCGGTGGTCCTCACACAGAACCAGCAGGTGTACCACGTTGGACGGACGCATCATTTCCTGTTTCAGAACCCGCCGCTGGCACAGACTCACCTGCGCAGAGTCAGGAGACAGGAAGTGAAAACATCGGGGCGTCAAAATGTGGTTCTAAATCAGAAAGGGCCCTTACGTCAAAAAAGATGACAAGATCTGAGAACATGAAATACATGAAAAACATTAAACATCCATCTCTCCTCAAGTAGGACTCGATTAGCTAAATGTATAAAAAAAAATAAAAAAAGAAGAACTCAAAAGGAATCAAAATCTCCTGGTCCAATGCGAGTGCCTTGCTCGGCAGCACAAGCAGGACAATCCACACGCATCAGCAGTAAATGTCTTGTCAGACATCGTTTCCTATGAATCCGGAGGGTTTTTCTCTCCTACCATCCCGTCACAGCTCTCCATGGCCATGCAGGTCTGGTCCCCCGCGGAGGTCCCCTCTCCGCTGGGGGGGGTTTCCATCCGACAGCAGCACAGCGGCAGCTCCTCCGCCAGGTCCGTCTCCCCCAGGTCCGCGTCCACTGAGAAAACACAACGCATCCGACTACTCATACTTGACTGCTATAGAGTATGCATTTTGTAGCTCGTGACAAATAGAGCGCGTCCGAATGCTCAGTACGCATTGTGTAGTAGGCAAAAAGTTTCCAAACGCGCACTACCGCCACAGTGTACAACGGTAGGACACTACGCTATCCCACAATTCAGCGGGAGTCTGGTAACCAAAGAAGAAGAACGCCGCGGAGAAAAAAAAAAAATAATAAAAGCAGCGATATCAAGAGCCATTCACGCAGAAACAGACATTTTTAATTCACTAGCAACGACGACAAGACGGAAAACTATGAGGTAAATTATCGGAGGTGACTTTTTAATTTTGCCGGCATCTGATCTGCTGCGCACAGAGGGGAAATACGTCTCCAAACATCCGGTGGCGTTTTTCGGTGGTGTTCGGAAGCGTTCGGAGGGGTTCTACGCACGGCTGTAGCACGTACTACATTAACGGTCTTGAAGTAGTAGACACTGAACAGAAATAGTATATACTTAGTATTCGGATGCAGCCACAACAACAAGGCCGGCTCTGGGTTCCCCAGCTTCTCGCTCTTCTTTTCACAGAAACAATGTGGGGGCTGGAGCCCAGAGCCATCGGAGCATCCTCGACACCACCCCGTTATCGTGACACTACCGTTAGACAGATGGGTGGGGCTACCTGAGATGGTGAAGGGGGGGGGGGGGGGGGGGAGGGGTTTATCACCTGTGAGCTGGGGGGAGAGGAGCTCCTCCTGGGCCTTCAGGTCCAGAGAGTCCAAAGCCAGTTCTGTGTACTCGATGCTCCGGGGCTCCTCTGCGTCCACCTCCTGTCCCAGGGGGCTGGGGGGTCCCGGGGTGAGAGTGCTGGCCGGGTCCCCGTCCACGCTCTCGCCGTCCGGGAGCAAGCTGGTGTCCGTCGCCGTGTCCTCCTCTTCCTCCTCCTCCCCCTCTTCGTCTTTCTACGTCAGGGAGAGAAGGTATCAACACTCAGTCGCGTCTGATTATGAAGTCCTCCATGTTGGAGAATCTAACTTGGTATTTCTTGTTTCAAACTATAGTATTTCTAGGTTCTAAAGATAATGGTTCTGGGCTCAAATTGCAGTATTGTAGTGTTTTGGACCAACCTTCTCCGGCTGCTTCAGAACCCGGGTCTTCTTCTTGGGCACCAGGTTGTACATCCCCATCTTCCTTTTCTTCCTCCTCACTGCTTCACAACAACAACAGTCGAAGGCTCACTTACACACACAATCACAGACAGTCTCAGACTCACTAACACACACAACCACAGACAGTCAGCAACAGACTCACTAACACACACAACCACACACACACACACACACACACACACACACACACACACACACACACACACACACAACTACATACAGTCAGCAGCAACAGACTCACAAACACACACAACCACAGACCATAGGCCAGACTAACCATCATTAGGTACCAAACCAAACACATACTCAGACTCAGAACAACAATCACAGGGTGAAACATAGTCACTGTGGTACCATGACGGTTGGAGACAAAGCCCAGAGGACAACAGATGCAATAGTTCACATGCGATTGTTGACCAATTGCAGGTAGCACTGTACAGGGGAGCGTGTGGCAGAGTGCGAGTAGTTCTGCGCTTCAGATAGAAGAACAATACAGTGCTTCGATTTGGTCGCACATTTTCTTTTATCTGTAAGAACACATCGATCGGGCTCATCGATCGGGCTCCATCAGGGGCTTGACTACCGCAGAAACAGAAAAAATCTCAGAAATTGCACGTTGTTTTGTATAGTAGGACAAATAAGTTCAGATCCAGCTACCTGACTGAGTTTTGCTGCTGGAGGTCTGGTCCATGGCCTTCTGGTTCTGTTTCACAGAGGAGGAAGGGGCCGACAGCTTGTCTCTGTTCTGACTCAGAGAGAGAGAGAGAGAGAGAGAGAGAGAGAGAGAGAGAGAGAGAGAGAGAGATTCATGAATTTGAAACGCAGAGTGAGTCAAGATGTTTATTAGATATGATCTAACATGATCATCGAGACAAGGTCTGCACACACACACACACACACACACACACACACACACAGGAATTCAATACTAAAATAGACCTACCTAGGAATTAGCTGTTCATCTGTAATCTAAAGTCAAATGTTCTGCGGAAGCAAGGTCCATCAGATCCATAGGGAGAACTAAAATTTGGTGTTGAAACGTGTAAACATCCAGGCTCACCTGGCTCTCCGCTTGAAGTTGACTGGCAGGTCCTGGGCGCGTAGCCGGGTCTGGAGAGCTCTCTGCCCGGGAGGAGAGTGGCTGTTGCTGCCTTCTGCCCGGCGGTCCGAAGTACAAAGTATGGGAACTCCCGTGTGTTCTCGTGGTGGATGCGGCCGCCTTTCTGCCGTCACCGGTGCTGCCATCACTGCTGATGATCGGGGAGTTGTGGAAAGGAGAAACCTTGATGGGGGGTTGATATCTGTGGTCCCTCATCCCCTTGTCTTTGCCGGGAGGTTCAGTCGATCTGCGTCCGGTAGCTGCAGATCCATCGCTTGCAGCTCCTAGATCCATCTGTTGGAGGATAATCGTTGTTTTTTAGCCTACCTGGGGATGATTATTTATGTTGTCTTTACACACTGAACGCGCACTCGCACGATATTATGAACTTTTTTCAATGGAACTGTCATTGTTCGCTGCATTAGGCCTACGAATAGCTCTGCAAAATTTAACTTTTAAAGTCACTTTTGCAAACATTACGTGCGCTAAATTATACGCGTTGCATCTAGACAAAATGTGCATAAAGAGAAACTGCGAATAAAGTAATGTATAAAGTAAACACAAACAATGGCCACGCAGAGCACACACACACATACACACACACACACACACACACACACACACACACACACACACACACACACACACGGGCGCGTAAGTCTGTAAATCCTGCGGAACCAGAGAGGAAAGTAAAATGCAAGACTCTGGGCAAGGCCCCTGTAAAAGTTTTTTGTTTTACCTCTAGACCAACTCGTAGGATTGCAGTTTATTAGAGGGAGGTGGGACATGCGGAACTCATGAAACTGCCTTACTTCCACTCTCACAGGGCTCCGGTCATGTGACGAGGCTGCAACTTGTGATTGGTGGATCGCTGCGGGAGGACAGAGTAGTTTGTCTGGTGGGTGGAGGATGAGTGACACCCTGCGGCAACAGGTGGAAGTGCGTCTTGTTTTTGTTTCAATGGCCTTTAAACTTAACAGCAGGCCTACCACACTATTTGTGATAACATTTAGAAAATCTATATTTTGACTCAACTCTATGAATTATTAAATATTAAATGGCATTCTTCTTGCAATTGAACACCACGTTTTTTTGTAAATGTGCACCATCCCTTCTCAAATGAACGAAACTAAAATACTTATACTTATGTATTTACATTAACATTTAGCAGACACTTTTATCCAAAGTGACTTACAAAGAGTACATTTGTCATAAGAAGGTGAAGCATTTCATTGCTGCTAATACAGTAAAAAAGTCACCAGAACAAGTTTCAAGCATTTACATTGCTAGGTTAACCATTGCTAGTAGTAAAAAAACTATAAAAACTAGTTATGATGTCTAAACTTAAAATGCAGGCCTCCTACATGCCTGTGGAAAGATAACTTTATGATATAACTCAAAGCTGATGCACTGAAAACAGACATTGTTAATGTACGTTGTTAATGCAACCTGGACATAAGCGGAGAGAGCAGACATTAATAAAGAGTTTAAATCACATTTAAATCAAGAATATCGTACAGATTTATTAAAAACATTTAACAGTATGGAAAAAACATTCACAAATAAATAACCAAAAACAGTATGAATGTTTTTTTCTGAATTTCTGAACAAGAGTCTCAACACAAATGGGAACTGTAATTGTACAACTGCTATAATATGACAATATGAAATCAACATAGCAATACAACAACATGAAGAGAGGATTGATATATGAAGCATTTACTAGCAGTAAGTGCCCTTTTCCCCCCGTTCAAAACGCTTGAACAAAAACCAAAGATCTGTTGATGTGAAAACCACACATCACTGCATTACATCTTCAAACATGGTTAAAGCCAGCCTCACAACATCTTAGAATATATTTGGTGAATCGATGCAGCTAAAACTAAAATTGCTCTGGCATCATGGATAACATTACCTTTCAGAAGTATTTAGACATCATCTGCAGTGTTTGATTTGTATTGATAGAATCCAGTGATCATTCAGCCTTTACATTCATGATCAGCATTAATAGGCTATAGTTATAGTTGAATCACATTTCAGTTGCTTGAAGTCCTGTCACCAGCATTGATCAAACACAACACAAAACACCATGAAATGCTGCAATCATTATTACACTTGCATCCCACTACATCAGAACAGCAGCTACTATTGGTAGTTTGCATTTGACCTACTAAAACTTAAAACAGTCAGAATTGTAAGACTACATACCATTACCGGAGTTGGGTTTATGAGTGTGATGTTCAAGACAGTTAAAGCCAGTTGTTGCCTTTAGAAAGTCCACATGTTCCTAATGTTCTCGTAGGACAGAAAACTAAACTTGACAGACTCAACTTAAAGTGCTAAAATTGTGTACAACAAAGTAGTGTGTGCGGGATGGTTCTCACCTCTGACTGTTAGAAGTTTACTCACCTCTAATTAAAAAAATTAAAAAAAACAACAACTATAAAACGTTTTCGAACTTCAAAGTTCTGCATTATTTGTCTATCAAGGAACCATTTTTGCGTTTTATCTTCTGGTTTTCTGGCCTCCAAAAGAAAAAAAAAAGAAAAAAAAGACGAAATTCTTAATCTCTAAATGTCCCAAATGGTTTTCGTAATGCATCCCTGCCTCACATCCATTAGCCTGGGAGCTGGAGACCACTGCTACGCAGCCATTGGCTTATGTGTTGAAACTCTGGGTGTAGGATGGTGGGGCCTCTGCAAACAGAAAACAAGATTGTCACAATGCGCACGTCTTCTCATTGGCCGTTAGCGCCACATAGACACAGTATCACACCATCGTATATGGGGCGGCATGTAGCTCAGTGGGTAGAGCGGGTGGTTAGTAGTCGTCCACTAACCGTAGGGTTGGGGGTTCGATCCCTGTGATCCCCACTACCAAAACTGTCTATATGTCGAAGTGTCCTTGAGCAAGACACTGAACCCTGAACCCCAACTTGCTCCCTGGGCGCTGATCATAGCAGCCCACTGCTCCTATGTACAATAGGATGGGTCAAATGCAGAGAACAAATTTCGTTCCCATGTCACATGGGAATGACAAATAAAGACCACAAGGTCCCAATAATTAAATAATTAATAATTAATTAAATTAATTAAATTAAAATTAAAATATATCGGTTTAACATGGAAGTGAGGGTGTATCGCATGTTTCACAGCACATCATATTTGGTGGGTCCTCGGCCACCAAAGTACCTCCAGATGTGGTGTCACAACATGAATAGGTTTGCTTCAAGTAACGTGTAATGTCATTCGTTCAAAACATAAAAAATATAACGACAACTATCAAAAGTGAAGAAATACCTGTTTAAACGTTACGTAAAAGAGGTCTATGTTTTGTGTTGCAGAAACATTTACTTAAGTTTAAGGAGCCCAGCTAGCGAGGCCCATAACTTCTCGTAATACCACTTTGTAACTCAAGAGGTCCCTGCAGCGTCGAGTCAGCCCTCAATCCAATAGAGAGGAGAGTAACTGCACAGAGGGCTAGTCTGTCAGCAAAAAGGACGAAGATAGAAACAGACGCAAAACAAGCAGGGCCTGCCCTAGCCTTTTGGGTGCCCTTGTTGAAAACAACATAAGGTGCCCCTCCTGAGGCCATCATGCCACAACATCACGTTACATCACAAACATCACCACTGTTATGTAATTGCGGTTGGGATTGCGGTAGGTATATACTAAGTCAGACAGGTATGGACTGGGACCCCAAAAAGTAGATCAGCACAAGAGTCTGTGTGCTATTTTCTTTAGTATTCATTAATGCATTTCTACATTTTTGCTATTTAGTTTTTGTTATCGTTAGCAAAAACTTTTTTTTTTTTTTCATTTTTTAAGCTTAGAAGTTTGTTGCCCTGGGCGGCACCTACACTGCCTATCCCCAGGGCTGGCCCTGAAAACAAACACTGCGAACAATGGCTTTGTTTTCCACTACTGAGGACAGCTCTTGGCGATTAAGTTTAATGCTGAACTTGTGATGTTTATCTAGACTGGCAAGTCTGGCTGTGTAGGCATAGTTTGCAACTTTGATAATGTTACTGACAGTGTTACTATGTTTGCAAAGTTAAAAAGGCACGATACGCAACATTTCCGCATCAAAATATGTAAAAATTACTAGACCTACGTTATATATATTTTGTTGAGTTAGCTATATGGTATTCCAACATCGAGCTAGCTTGCTACGATGTACTACTTTAACAAGGGGCTCATGGCGCAGACAGCAAGCACACCAAGCTAATGCAGTCTTTCCCACACATAGACTTTACTTGGGCGGGCAATTTATCATTTATTTTTTGTATCCGTCCAAGAGAATGATGCCATCCGAGATCTCAACTATTGTCTATTTTTTAGTATTTAAATTGGGTAAAATCTTATTTAATTGTAGAGCTTAGCTCTTTTTTTATTTATTTTTTTGCACTGATTGGCTCACGGTCTCTCTTTCTCACCAACACATTGACAATGAACCATCTGTGAATAGCCCCTGGTCTCCATTCACACTCTGAAGCCAAAAATGTGCGCGATGAAGGATTGTTGTTGGCTATCCATCACAAAGAAGATGGCCGGCGGAATTCATGAATAGAATCTATCTGGAATTCACAAATCAGCATTACGGACACCAGAAATAGCCCCAAACGCAAATTGAATACACCATCTAAATCTCAACGAGTTGGGAAGAAAGACTGCGATACTTTCCACCAATCCACACATATGGGAAGTCAGTTATATAGTCTATGCACGTTGCCCACAGTTCTATACCTGCTTTATGCTGCTGTACAGCTAGCAACATACAACCCTGAACAGCCATTTTAGTCCCCTGGGAATACATCTCTGGTTCAATTGCGTTTTAGTTAGGCGCACTTTTAGCAGTGTGGGCTTACTCCGCCAAATCTTACACGTTGCACCTTTAAAAGAGCACCTCTCATAGTTTAGCCCCCCCAAGCTCGACCGAGACTGATACTGACCATTAGGGTACGAGGCAGACTGATAATCTGGTGGCAGGATGAGAGGAGAGGGGGAAGGCATCATCATGGCGTTGCTCTCAGAGAAGATGGGTCCGCAGCTGTGCCTCTGGTTCTGGGGGAAGGTGAGTCCAGGGGCGTAGCTAAACCCGCTTGGGGACACGGGGGTGTGGGGGGGCAGGTACCCCATCTGGGAGTGGCCCTTGTTGGGGAGGGGCTCGCCATAGTGGTACCCTCCGCCGGCGGCCCCCTGCCCCCCATCGGCTGGAGGGGCGCTGGGGGGGACGTAGGAGGCTCGGTTCCTCGGGGCGGGCTTGGGGGCGGGGCGTGGGGGCAAGCTGGGGTTGCCGTCGGTGGTGGAGGCGGGGCTCGGTGTGGAGGAGGAGGAGGAGGAGGAGGAGGAGGAGGGGGCCGGTGTGGTGGAGGAGGAGGAGGAGGAGGAGGAGGGGGCCGGTGTGGTGGTGGAAGAGGAGGGCGTCTGCTTGGTGGAGGAGGGGGTGGCTTTAGCGTTCTTGTCCAGCGAGACGTTGCCGATGTGGATGGGCAACACTAGGGTGACCTCTGGAGACTTAATACTGACCTGAAACAACACAGACACTAGAGTTAATACTGAACTGAAACAACAGACACTAGACTTAATACTGAACTGAAACAACAGAGACCAAGACTTAATACTGAGCTGAAACAACACAGAGACTAGACTTAATACTGAGCTGAAACAACACAGAGACTAGACTTAATACTGAGCTGAAACAACACAGAGACTAGACATAATGCTGAGCTGAAACAACACAGAGGCTAGACTTAATAATGAGCAGAAACAACACAGAGACTAGACTTAATACTGAGCTGAAACTTATTCTTATTGAACGTATTGAAAATTATTCTCAACAAACTCTTTTCCATACTCAAGGGAATCAACGTGAGGAATACAAGGAATTTCAGCCGGTTAACATTTTATGACCCCAATCTACTGTAACATCTTAAAACGAATGGAATGCACATCGAAAGAACTGTGTCATTCCATCACAGTGAACATGAGGGGGAAAAAAACCCTGCCAGCGCCAGTCAGCCACGTGGCGTGCGGCACGTCACCCTGGGGTGACACCGGTCGGTCGCCTTACTTTCACGTAATATTCGATCTTGATGAGGTCACAGCCGGCCAGGGACGACTGGGGGAGCGGGGGGACGATCATCTGCTCCTTCCACTCCGCCTCCTTCCCCGGCTTCACGGGGGCGCCCTCCACCTCCGCTATGACCCGCAGGTCGTGGATGGCCTTCTTGGTCTCGTAGCTCACTTTCTGTGTGCGGGGCGTGGGGGGGTGGGGGGGACACAAGGGTGGGTAAATCACATGCTGGCGAACAACGTGCGCACAACAATGCAGGGGGGCGTTAAGATTTCACACTCCCTCTGGTCAAAAATAATATCGATACAAAGAGCAGGCACTACATGATGGGTTCTGAATACACCCGGCTCATGTCCACTGTCCGCAGATGGATGGATGGGAGGGAGGGAGGGAGAGAGGGAGGGAGGGAGAGAGGGGGGCTACCTGCATGAGGCTGGCCACCACCATGGTGGTGGTCTTGCCCGACTGGTTGTGGATGTTGACGGTGAGCTTGATGACCTGGCTGGGCGTGTAGCCCTTCATGTCGGTCGCCGCCTTCAGCACCACGCTGCCGGACTTCACCAGGAGGTAGGTGAAGTCCCGCGTCACCGCAGACTCGTTCGGGCCCTGGGGGCACCAAGGAAGGGTTCGTTTGAAGGAAGGATTCGTTTGAAGGATGGGTTCATTTGAAGGAAGGGTTCATTAGTCTGTGCACCAGAAGGGCTGGTGCTATTAGTCATTACATTTTATGGACTAAATGATTAATCGATGACTCCCATAAACCCACGTTACTTCACAACGTTAAAAAAAACAACTACTGTTATTACTCCTAGCAGCAGAAATGACACAATACACCTTGAATGAAAAATAACTTTAGATCAAAGTGTCGTGAAAACTGACCCAACAGCCCAAAGGTGAGACAAGG
>JAXIVH010000026.1:2682812-2710312 GCA_036785325.1 Urophycis tenuis | reverse complement strand
CGCGGTTTTATTGCCCGCAGGTCACCTGGTCACCGTGCTCTGACGCTGGACGCTCCACCATTGTAGTCACTCGCTCACTCACTCTAATTAGAGGCGTCTCCTGTTGGCTGCAGGCCCCCGCGGTTTGCTTGACGACCGCTCGGACGCCTGCGCCAAGGAGGTGCAGAGTCCAGTGTGAAGTGGCTTGTCGCTCACAAGAAGCCCAAGGCCGCGCAAATCAGCCCGCACCGAACGCGCACGCTTTTGAACGGGCCCTGCGCTCGCTGCACTGTAAGCCACTTTGGATAAGGGCCATCCTGATGAATGAGGAAGTATTTGAAAGTCAAACGAGCTCAGTCCCACTTGACTCGGAGTCCGGCGTCTGGCGGAAACGGTTTAGCTTTAGCGTATCCGTGCGTTTGTTTGTGCATTATCGTCTCGGCTTTATTCTGTTTTCATCTTTGCCCACCGCTCGTCTACGTTTACCCCGATTGTCCTCGGGTCTGTGGCCCAATCTCAATTCTCTATTTTACCCCTTCCCCTTCCCCTTGCCCCTTCGCCTTCCCCTACGTCTTGGCCCTTGAAACAGAGTGCCTTTACCCCTTGGTTTCAAGTAAGCTCCCGATCTTACTTGGTTTTAAGGGGTATCTACCCCTTGCCCTCATCCCTACCCCTCGATCGAAATGAGAATTGAGATAGCCCTTCGTCTCACGTGCACGCGCAAAACTAAGGGGAAGGGGGAAGGGGTAAAATAGAGAATTGAGATTGGGCCTGTGACCCCGAGACCTGAAATCTCCCATGGCGCTCAAACGCACGCCGTCAACCCATGGCGGTCCCAGCGATGGGAGGTGGCGGCCCCGTGGGGACGTACCTTTCTCAGCCACAGACACGGTGCTGTTGAAGTACTGCTCCTCCACGGACCAGTCGTCGTCGTTGGCCTTGGTGGTGACGCCGCAGAACCCGTTGCAGTTCAACTTGATGGCTGCCGGGAACACACACACACAACCACACACACACACACACACACACACTGGTTATACCGCTGGTTCAAACGCTGGTTATACCGCTAGTTCAAATGCTGGTCATGCCGCTGGTTCAAACACTGGTTAAATACAGATGGTTATACTGCTGGTTCAAAAACTTGTTATACCGCTGGTTCAAACACTGGTTATACCGCTGGTTCAAAAGCTGGTTATGCAGCTGGTTCAAACACTGGTTATACAGCTGGTTTAAACACTGGTTATACAGCTGGTTTAAACACTGGTTATACAGCTGGTTTAAACACTGGTTATACTGCTGGTTCAAACACCGGTTATACCGCTGGTTCAAACAACGGTTATACCGCTGGTTCAAACACCGGTTATACAGCTGGTCCAAAAACTGGTTATACAGCTGGTTCAAACACTGGTTAGACAGCTGGTTCAAACACTGGTTATACAGCTGGTTCAAACACTGGTTATACCGCTGGTTCAAACACTGGTTATACAGCTGGTTCAAACACTGGTTATACAGCTGGTTCAAACACTGGTTATACAGCTGGTTCAAACAATGGTTATACTGCTGGTTCAAACACTGGTTATACAGCTGGTCCAAACACTGGTTAGACAGCTGGTTCAAACACTGGTTAGACAGCTGGTTCAAACACTGGTTAGACAGCTGGTTCAAACACTGGTTATACAGCTGGTTCAAACACTGGTTATACAGCTGGTTCAAACACTGGTTATACCGCTGGTTCAAACACTGGTTATACAGCTGGTTCAAACACTGGTTATACAGCTGGTTCAAACACTGGTTATACAGCTGGTTCAAACACTGGTTATACAGCTGGTTCAAACACTGGTTATACAGCTGGTTCAAACACTGGTTATACTGCTGGTTCAAACACTGGTTATACAGCTGGTCCAAACTGTGGTTATACAGCTGGTTCAAACGCTGGTTATACCGCTACATCCTTGTTGAAACACTGGTTAAAAACTAAGTGAAGCCCTAGTTAAAACCAAGGTTAAACCCAGATTAAACCCTGGTGAAACACTTAATACTGGTTAAAATTAAATGTAAAAAAACTTGATTAACCGATGGCCCAAGGCTAATTAAAAGCATCAAAAGCAAAACAGGCATGGGGGCAGTGTAACAACAACAGCCAAAATTGCGCAGCCTGAATAGCAACATCAACACAGCAAAATTGTTGTTTGGGATCTGAGGTTTGTAGCTTTACCCACTCACACTACAATAACATCCTCTGTGGATAACGCCACACAGGTGACCATGGACTGTCAACAGGGAACATAATGGTCTGCTCGGCTGAGAGCCTTCACTCCCCACACTCCTTGAAAAGGAATCTAAAAAGGCAGAAGTGGGAGACCTCTTGGGCTGTCGCACACAGACAAGCACACACCGCAGCTCCCAGCAGTGTGTGTGTGTGTGTGTGTGTGTGTGTGTGTGTTCCAAGCAAAACAGCAGCAGAAGAAAGACTAAAGTACAAATGACATCTAGTTTGTGCCCTTGTGAATCCATATGTTAAAACACATTTTGAATGAAGTGCTTTACAAATGGAATATTCCTGCTGCATGTCACAAACCGCAATCATTACATTAGGCGTGCCGTGTATTGCGATGACAACCTGATGGATGGAAAAAAAAAAATAGGCCTAATAAACATGTCTTTTTTTTTAGGGGGGGTGGTCAAGTTTCAAGGTTATTTTCATGAACACTAATGACAATGACATACATGTCTGGACTTCTCAACATGCAAATGTCAGAATCTTCAAAGAAAAATCACAATTCACTCTTACACATGGGCCTACACTACACGAAGCCAAAGGGGAACCGTTTGCTAATAAATATGTCATTGAGGTCTAGGTCACACGGCAAAACAAGGTTTCACTCAGCTCATACAAACCTACAGGTAAACAGTGTCGACACGAACATTAGTTTCAGTGGGAGTACCTTACCGGCTTTTCCAGAACAGGAATGTACACAGACCAGAAACACACCGCGACACAGAGGCCTGAGTCATCTGATATTCTCCTGAAAGTTAGTTTTCTCCGTCTTGTTTATTCCATAATATCCATTTAGTTGCGTGCTGAGGCCTATTTGTATCACCCACTTCCTTCGTATATTAAATAAATAATCCACATTTTTTTGCCTGAAGCCATTTTGCCTATAAAAAACAGGTATGCTCAGGCCTATAGGCCAATTCAAACACCTGTAAAAATGAATCACTTTTTTAAAAAAAATGTATACACAAACGTTCAACCCCACAACCAACTTGCCAAGTTGGTTTTGGAAATTGGTACAAGATTCGTCTTGTTCGTTCGATTTCAGGAGGTTAATAAAACCAACTTTATGGACCACTCTTACTGCTACTGTTTACCTTCAACAATCAATCCCAACACATATTGCATTACACTGCCCTAAATTACTGCTTTAAAAAAAAACGTATTTGGAGCCACAAAGCCCTGAATGGCCCTGAATGTCTGGACGAGCAACAGGCGGCGTCAGCTGCAACACCTGCACGTTATGTGACCCCGTGTTTACCACAGCGAAAATATGTCCCATTACTTCTTTGCGATTCCATTCTAAAACCATAAACCACGGACAGACACGGGTCGACACGTGGAAAAGGTATGTGATAATAGACGTACGGACATCACGTATTTAAATATTGAAACACATATTCAAAATAAAATAAAATAAATAAATAAATACACAAAAATAAAGCCGTTAGGTAGGATTCTGGCCCATCGTCTAACTAACCCGTGTGGATATTTAATCAAGACAGACTTCCAACAGGGGGGCTTCGTTGTACTTCCTTGTATTCACGTCGATGTTTTACAGGTGCTAAACAACAACAGAAACTCACCTTTGCACGGCAGCGCTTGGGTCACTTTGAATTTCAGCGTGCCGGAGATGGAATCCCCGGGACTATAAACCACTTTGTTTTTGTCAAAGGTGATCGCAAAATCCTGTATCTTCCCCATGTTTGTGTAGGCCACCACGACACGGGTGGCACCGATCTCAAAGTAAGTGTCACCTGTGTGTTCAAGAGGCGCCTTCGTTACTTCGCACCTGACCCCACCCCTTGGCCTGACGTCACCTGTTCCTACCCCTTAGTCACTAAGGGGTAGGAGGAAACATCTTAGTGTGATGTCAAGGCCAACCCCTTCACGCAGGCCTCATGACGGAAATTCAAACCCCTAACCCGATCACTACGGTTGCAGTACCCCTTAGTCGACACCAAACTACAAATGTTTAAAGGTCCCATATTATGCAAAATGCACTTTAGAGCGGTTTTCTATCAATAATATGCATCCCCGGCCTGTCTACAATCCCTCCTGATATGAAAAAAGTTAATCCTCTCGTTTTTTTGCTTTCTTAGTCTTTAGAAAATGTGCGCTAAAACGGGCTGTTTGAGAAATGGTCTGCAAATGACGTCAGCAACAGACTCGGCCGCTCCCCTCAGGCTGGTGGCAACGCCTCCGGTGAAGGTTTGCCACGCCCCTAACAAAGTTTCTAAACACCGCCATTATTCCGCTCGCTAGCGTTGCTCCGGTTGGCACAATGGCGAAGGTACGAGCTGGAAGAAGTGGTTGCTCTGTTGTTGGCTGCACAAATGAGCACACAACTCTTTATAAACCTCCCACTTCGGAGGTTCTGAGGACTCAATGGGTGAATTTCATTTTTGATGGTGATGTCCCTACAGCAGTTCCCAAAGTGCTGTATGTGTGTGCTAACCATTTCACGTCGGACTGCTTCATCAACGAGGGACAGTATAAAACTGGATTTGCTAAATCCCTGCGGATTAAAAATGGATCGGTACCAACTGTCCGCGATCCAACTACGAACGTGGAAGCTGTAAGTTTGAACATTTTATTCTGATTTACTGTTTAGCCGGCTTGGCGGCCCCTGTTAGCATGGCAGCTAGCATAAAGTACTGTTGGGCCGCGACATAGTCTGCTTATACTAAAGTTACGTTAAAACTATGGCCGGGACTTTAACGCGTTCATTAAGATGAATGAATGACACAAAAATAACGCATTTCAATCGCCCTTATTTTTGCACCGCGGAACGTTTATCACTGGGTGAGTTTCAGGTTTACCCATTATACTGGAGCAGTGATCACTGCCTGAGGCGTTTTGAACGCAGCTCAAACCGACTGGTGCCTCTGCACGGCAACCAAGCTTTGATAAACACGCACCGGTTTACAGTATCGTCCTAGCCTGGGAATTCCCATGCTGCTTTGCGCGCGATTTCATTCTCACTGCAAAGACAGCCTGGAAACCACCGCCCTTATTTTCCCCTGAGTTAGGGAACCAATCACAGAACGGGGGGGCAGCAATACGATGACGACGTCTATGCACGACACCGAAGCTTGTAGCGTGTTAATCCAACATGGCAGCGGACACAACGTTACCGTTCGATGCAGCTTTAGAAAGTGTATTAAGTAGCTTTTGTAGCAATTTATTTAATTTTAGTAGCTAATTTTTAGTAGCGATTGGCTATGAATCGCGCGCAAAGCAGCATGTGAATAACCAGACGCCATTTGATAGACATTCGTAGCGCCCAATAAACGGCTCTAGGCATTCGTAAACCACGCCTCAAATACGAGAAAATGCACAACTAGTTCCCAGACCACCATCTCATCGAGATGTGGACGCGTCAGCCAGGCTAGTATCGTCCCGCATTTTAGCGGTCGTGGCCACGAGTGGCCGTGGAGCTGAGAACAGCAGAGTTTCCTCTGCTGCAGCAGAATAGCGGACATGTCGTAGCTACAGACATGTCACTGTCTCGGGTGCATTTTGTTATTATAGGACTTCAACCTCAGAACTCTCTGTCATCAGACTGTCCTGGCCTGTCCTGTGCATACAAACAAACTATGTTTTGTTGCTTACCTTATGTAGTCATTATTCAATGGTATATTAAAATGCATGTGAAAAAAATGTTTCTCACGGTTCTCAGATACATAGTGGGGGGAGGGATGATTACATTTGTTCTGAGATGTTTTTTTCTAACCCCTGTGTGCTTGTTATAGACCAGCTCATCAAAAACATCAACGGCACAGATTCCTGCATCAAGAGATGTTGCATGCCAGACAGAGATGGAAACACGTTGTGTAGGCACACAGCTGTCCTTCAAGACTCTACGGGCTTCTTACAGGAGTGCAGGTAAACAGCCAGCTTCATTAGGCTGCATTTACTTGGGAAGAAGTTAGTAAGGAGTTACATGTTATCATAAATATAATAAAGTTTCTGACATTTTAGATTTTTTTCTTTTGTTATTACAGACTCTACTTGGCGGCAATGTACTACAACGAAAACGCCAACCGACCACAAGCAAAGACGGACCAAGGTGTACCCCCTCTTCAAGGTGCACTTCCCGAAGGCATTGAAGGGAGAGTGTAGAGCAAAACCCCTAAAGACAGAGCCAACATACAGTAAGAGTTAACTTTTTAATTTTTTATACCAAAACTAAAGGATTTTTTTTTACTTGTTGCACTTACAATCTATAAACATTTCAACAATAAATAACTGTATAAAGTAATACACACACACACACACACACACAAACCTTATGAAAAATAATAAATTAGATAAAGTGTCAGGAGGTAATGAGCAAAACACTTTCAGTCTCTGAAAAAAGTAAACAATGTCTGTGCATTTCTTGTATAAAACAGGGTATGTAGTGGACATGATGGACCTCATCTTCGAGAAGGTGTTTATGGACCCGGCACCCTACACTGATGCAGTCCTGGCAATCCCTGTTCCTGAAGACCTTGCTGCACAGTTTGAGCGGCCAGACAAGGAGGAGGTCATTGCGGGTTATGTGTCCCGCTTCAATCAAGCAGCTGTTTGAATCCCACGTAGTGACCTGTGGCATCAGGAAACTCCGTTTGGATTCTAAGGACCACACAAGCTGGGATGACGACCCGGATTCTGCGTCCCAGCAAGCCCCAACACCAGCTCACAAAAGAGCGATATGCAAGGTACCTGTAACGACTTCAAGCAATTGGACAAGATATAGCAATTACTTTTTTGTTTTGTATCCCATTTTATTTTTATGGATTGCCTGCTAAAACATATGGCTACTAAGAGCACTATCCCTCCTCTCGTCTCCTCCCCTCTACTACTACCACTAAACTATTTTCACACACTGTGTTTCTACAGATTCTCCATCCCTGAGTCTACACCTGCGTGGTACCCGTCAACCTGCTCTAACACCGGCCTGCCATCCATCCCATCTGGCTGACATGTTTCCTCCTGCCCCTACTCCCACCAGAAGCTTCGTTGCGTTGAACATTTAATGTGTTTATGTGGAGTTGTACATTTTTTTCTTGTCTATACACATCTATTATATAGAGCTATTATTTTGTTATGCTACTTTGTTTTGATTAGCACAGTTATAACTTATTTGTTAGTAATGCAATGTCAATAAATGTTTAAAAAGTGTCTACAAAATTTGGCTTGCATTCTGGAGCGAGTATACATTGAGGCATACAGGCTCCAATCCAGGATGGTCCACGATGCATTTCTGGTTCCCCACCTCCTGCAGCCGTCTGGTAACCTGCAAACAAGGTACTACAAACAATAAATGCCATTGTGTTTCATAAGTATGAAATAAACCATAATCAAGACAAACTAGTTTGCACTTTGAATATGTAGATACTACCTGTGCTATCTCAAGACAGCAGACATTTTCCTGCTCTGTGGGCATGGTGTTGCAGTTTCCACACAAACACCTGTCAAAAGAAAATTAGTTAGAATTTCACTTGAATGCAAGTACACAAGCATAGTTGGATAAGAAGTAAGATTTTCCTAACCATGTCAAGTGCATAAAACTTGTGACATTTGAATAATGTTGAGATGGAAAACAGTGGCATTTTAATCAACATTACACTGCCTCGATTTTCTACCAGAATGACACATTACTGATACAGACATATTTATGCTGAAATACAAAAGTAAATCCTAAAGACCTAGAACAACAAACGTCAGGGTGCTGTTACGATGAAACACCTCTGCTAAAACAATCACAAACTTAGCAAAATATAGAATTTAGGTTAGGCCTACTATGCAAGCATCGTTTGATAGCCTACTAGTTTCTACATTATACATTTATCCGTAGATAGCAAGAATACAGTCAAGAGAGATAAGTATAATGTTACTACACTATTTACAAAATTGCTCATTCACCAAAAAAGCTTGAAGTAACAAAGATACAGCGAAGACGTAACCGTTAGCAGGAGCTAACATGTAAGTAACAGTGTAATAACACACAGAACGTAAAAAAATAAATATATAAAGTCGCATGATATATGTAACTTACCATTCAAAAACCTCCTGCGGCAGCCGCAGAGTAAGAATTTCAGCCGGCGTCTCTCCCTCTGGGTCAGATTCCGGCTCAAACTGGTAGGGTTGAACTAGAGTCCTTTAGAGAGACTAGAGTCTCTCTATAGTACTCTAGGTTGAACCACAGAGTTTCTGCCAGCCATTGGCCGAGTCAGTCTGTAAACATTAGCACATGGCTATGGAGCCGAGGCTCGGCTCCGTAGGGACCACGCCCCTCGCAGAGAGGTGGGCGTGGTCTGGTGTAGCTCATTTACATAAAAGAGACAGGCCCTGAAACAGACCGTTTTGAACAGAGCTGTTTTTAAGTGATGAAGAGAGACCTACAATATTTGATCCAAAGGCAATTTTGACCAAAGCATGTCACAGACATGTCTTTGACACACCTGGGAACTATTTTAATTTGTGGAAACGGGGCATAATATGGGACCTTTAAAGGCAATGTTTTAACTAATATTGTGGGCTTGCTATGAACCTTTGGCCTCATTATAATATGTAGTGGCTTGTGGCCAGGGTGTGAATACAATCTATAAATATAAATAAATATAAATGTATACAATATATACAATATATAAAATAAATAAATATATAATAGTAATTAGAGCAAAACTATAAAACAATAAAACAAAGTAAGTGAAAGTTAAGAAAGGTGTCTGCGCTAATATTGAAGGCATATTTCTCTACAAACAAAATGAAGCTAGTCAAGTGATGAGTGGGACAGCGTTACCACAAGTTAGCAGAAAGGTGTTGGTTCGTTTTTTGCCGAACCTCTCGGTGATCAAACCTCAGAATCGACAAGTCGTGCGCAAACCCGTTTGAGTCGAAGCCGTACAAAAATGGGTTCGAGAACACAGTCCACCACACCTAAGACACGTAGTATATGGTCTCTCTACTGCGGGGTAGAGAGACCATTTCTTCAGAACCACCCCTGCAGTTATTTACATTTACATTTTGGGCATTTAGCAGACGCTTTTATCCAAAGCGACTTACAAAGAGTACATTTGTCATAAGAAGGTGAAACATTTAATTGCTGCTAATACAGTAAGAAAGTCACCAGAACAAGTGTCAAGCATTTTAATTGCTAGATTAACCATTGCTAGTATACAACATCTCTGACTAAGTGCCAAGATACAAAGAGCGATCAAAGTGCCAAATTACAAAGAGCCATTAAAGTGCCAAGACGTAGCCTACAACAAATAAGAGCATGAGGGTAGGGTTATGCAGGGTTCAGATGAACCCTGAACAAGTGGGTCTTGAGTCTCTTCCGGAAGATGGGGAGTGACTCTGCATTCCTGACATTGGCAGGGAACTTGTTCTACCACTGCGGTGCCAAAACGGAGAAGAGTTGAGATTTCGCGATCCAACCTTTTCCTCCTTTTAGTGATGACGGTACCAGTCGACCAGCTGAGATAGTTGAACGGAGTGCTCGAGCAGGGGCGTGGTGTTTCACTAATGTTTGGAGGTAGGTAGGGACAGTTCCATTGACGGCTTTGTAGGCCGGTAGCATCGTCTTGAATTTAATGCGAGCCACTACAGGGAGCCAGTGGAGGCAATGGAAGAGGGGGTCACGTGGGATAATTTGTTTCGGTCGTGGGAGAATTTTAGTTTAGTTATAGTGACATGTGTTAGGAAAAATATTATCTAGCAATGGTACAGTTAGGTTGATCTGACATTCTGAAGAACGACATAGTGAAGATTGTGTTCCTCTTGGCGACTTTAAGTCTGACTCTCTGGAACGTGGAGACATAACATAAAGTGATTGAAGGATACACCTACGTCATGTCAAATCTGCTTAGTAACATGTAATGTTTATACATTATAAGCCAATCAGAATGGGACACTCTTGTCATGCTGTTCTGGTTTGAGATACACTGTGAGATACACTGTGTTTTCGGGAGCAGGCAGAAGGAACTGAGGAAGATTCACGCACAAATCTCTTGCTCGATGAAATCCTCTGCTTCTCCTCGTATACGAGACCAATAAACAACTTCAGCTTAAACTATATAGAGTTCCTGGCCCCTTCTTGTTCTTCGGCATCAACAACAATCTCCTCACTATCAACATGCGCCAGAAAACACACGCCACGGGCCTCAGGTGAACCGGTTCTGAAGATGGCGGGCCAGCGCACACACGCCAACGGACCCCAACGGACACGGAGAAGGGCAGCGGGAACCCCGGGGTGAAGTGCAGCAGGTTGATGAACAGGAGGGGGACAATACTCCCTCTTCTTCTCCTTCAGGCTACAGGGCAGCAGGATGGCAAGGACGGCTGGCCATAAAATGTGTGTGGGCCATAAACAGTATATTCACACCACGTATTACAATCTAGCGCAAAGGAAATGGAAATGTGATCTTGATTAAAACTGAGTGTGAGGGTAAGGTTGGGATATTATTGAATATACAAATGTGTTTGATGATGTAAAAAAAATCGTAAAAAAATGTTATCGAAAATCCAATCTAGAGAAGGTTTGTGTGTTATTTATCTGGTTGTGAAAATTGCTTATGATCACAATAAGATAGTTTCAAATATTTCTCGTCCTGTAAATTCAAAGAGATTGCAGTGTTGCATATTGCTGCATGCACTTTTTAGACGATCCCTAAACATACGCAGAAAAAGCGCATCACAGCTCGGCATTCAAAGTTTGTATGCTGGCACATTTGCATGCCAACCGAAAAGACAACATAAAGGGCAAGACATATTGGACTTAACGAAAGACCCCAAGTAAACCCCTACCGTTGGACATTGTCATGCGTGTCGTTATTTCATCGGCTAAAAAACAAACAAACAGTGATTAATCACAAGCGAGGGAGAAATATGGAAACACGCCTGATTGTTTCTATAGGTCTACCTACTGAGCTCATTTCACCGGTAGGGTACGGTACATTTGAATTGACCATTTTGTTTTGCAGGTGAAATAATACGCAAATGACAACAGACACTCATCGAGCCTCACGTGGAATCAACAGAGCTTTCCAGTAAGCAGAGGTAGGCCTAATATGCGATTTGATTAAGTCAATAAAGCAATGGTGAGGTAGGCATGCAACAAATCGAACCGCCGACCCCCCGGCTATGGAACCCACGCTCTACCCATTATTTTCTAATAATAATAATTATTATTATTATAATATTATTATTATCATCATGATTATAACCATTGCAACTCCTGTTCTGCATCGGTCGAAGAGAGACAGCTCGCTACGCACGACGCCCTAACGTCTCCAAAAATGACGAAGAATAATATGACGAAAAGCGATATCTAGATTGTGCATTCCTATGCATCTTAATTACTATATCGAATGCCTTCGGCAAGATTAAGTAAACTGACTGTAGCTCAAGCGCACCGCCCACTGGTCAAATACGGGTTACTGCAACTGCGGGTGACCACAGACAGACGCATGAAGATAACAAAGAATGGATCCACCATGTGAAAAAGTGAGCTAAAAAATAATAACCATAACATATATTTACAACACTAGTATGACTGCAGGATATCTCAAAATTGGGCGGAATCTTTGATGATTTAAAAAAAAGTTTATTTTTCTGAACAATATATTTACATGGTTTTTCTTGTAGGGGAAACTTGTGGGTTTTTTTTTGTTGCTGAGAACGTGGGCCTGACAACATCTGAAAAATATATTTGGCCCTCAATAATAATAATAATAATCATTCAAAACTAGACATTTATTAAAAAGAAAAAGTGTTCAACAGCCCTCCCTTCCAGGAGCTAAACTAACCAATCCCTGTTGGCCAACTCAAGAACGCATTGACGAGTATGAAAACAGGTCAAAATGTCCGTTCTGTTCCATGGAGGTCTATTTACAATGGGACTCCCCCATCTCCCTCTCCCTCTCAGAGAGGGGTGGTGGTGGGCGTGGGGGCGGTGGTGGGCACCGTCACAGGGTGGAGCCCCAGGTCCAGGGAGGAAGGGGCTTCGTCTGGTTGGGGCGGGCTCTTCTTCTGGGCCTCCAGTTTCTCCGTCAGTTGAGTGAACAGCTCCTTTACTGGCTCACTGCTCTGCTGTGTTGGGAGGAGGGAGGGAGGGAGAGAGAGAGAGGAAGAGAGAGAGAGAGAGAGAGAGAGAGAGAGAGAGAGGAGAATGTGAATGAGAAAGTAATTCTTTATAGGCTTTGACTAGGCAAACACTTTGTCATGCAGAGAGAGCTCAAGAGAGACAGAGAGAGAGAGAGAGAGAGAGAGAGAGAGAGAGAGAGAGAGAGAGAGAGAGAGAGACAGTGAGAGAGAGAGAGAGAGAGAGAGAGAGAGAGAGAGAGAGAGAGAGAGAGAGAGAGAGAGAGAGACCTGTTTGGGGGGCTCCAGGGTCTTCACGAGGGTCTCCATCAGGGAGGGCAGGACCTTGTGGTGGAGGTGGAGCAGCATGCGCAGCGTGTGCCGATGAACGTTCTCCTTGCTGGGGCCGGGAGGGAGGATTTGTTGTTATTCGATTGCATCGACCGACCCCCCAAAACACCTCGACATCGAGGTGCAGCGGAGGAGTTACGACTAGTCTCGGGAGTCGGTTCGACGCCCCGTGTCCACAGCCTGCCCGCTGGACATCCTGGAGCATGGTCCCCCCCCCCCCCCTAACCCCTACATGCCTAACCGTAGGGTTGGCGGTTCGATTCCCCTTGATCCCCCCTCCTCCCAACTGTCCACAAGTCGAACCCCACCAATGTACTGATTGTAAGTCGCTTTGGACAAAAGTGTCTGCTAAATGCCCCCGTTACCCTTTACATGCTTAATGAAGCACATCTAAAGAAGACTCACTATCAGTCACTTCGGATGTGAGCGTAGGGCCTGATGACTCAGTAGTTAAGTCCACAGAGCAAAGCAAAGCGCTACTTCGCTCACATTCAGTCACGTTTAAATGGCCACCGCGGCTGACCTTGAGAAGGAGGTGAGCAGGAAGCGGTCGAAGATGACGGAGCAGAACTCCTGGGAGCTGAACTCGTCGGACAGCAGGGTGAGGTGACCGCTCAGCAGGTGCAGGAAGATGTCCCCGAACGCCATGTCATTGTGTGTATCCACTGTAACACGCACACACACACACACACACACACTTAGGGTTCGACCGATGTGCATTTTTCAGGGCCGATACCGATATCTGATGGCCTAGAGTGGCCGATACCGATATTTGGATGATATTCTAGGCCGATATATATATATATTTTTTTTTTTACTTTTTCAACAAGAAATGATTAAGGACATTGAATTTCTATTCTAAATACCATCTATAAGGATTTCTTCCATTTCTTCAGTGTCCATGAATGAACTTCTTCCTTCACCATCCCATGTTTCCAAGCAACGTTGCTGGGAAGGTTTAGTTTACGCGGCAAGTAGTTGTTGAGCAGGACTAATATTTTCATTTTTTAATTACAGCAAATTTAAACCTGTCCAATGTTGGAATTAACATGAGATAGCACATTTTGGACAAATATCGGCAAAAGCCGATATGAGAATGGCCGATACCGATATGGACCGATTAGGTAAAAATGGGTAAAAAATGGCCGATATATCGGCGCAACCGATATATATCGGTCGACCTCTACACACACTCAGTGTAATTTAGAAGTAACGTACAGCTTAGGATGGTGAAGGTGGACAGGAAAGTGAGTTGAACTAGAGAGGGAGAGCTCCAACATAGCACCGCAGGTGGGAATCAAACCATTGGTTGCTATATAAGTATATAGATACTCGCGAGAGGGAAATTTGGTCTCTGCATTTATCCTAATCCGTGAATTAGTGAAACACACTCAGCACACAGTGATCACACAGTGAGGTGAAGCACACACACTAATCCCGACGCAGTGATCTGCCTGCTACAGCGGCGCTCGGGGAGCAGTGAGGGGTTAGGTGCCTTGCTCAAGGGCACTTCAGCCGTTCCTACTGGTCGGGGTTCGAACCGGCAACCCTCCGGTTACAAGTCCGAAGCCCTAACCAGCAGGCCGCGGCTGCCCCTATAGCGGGACAGGACACCAATATTTGCGGTGCAGAAGCTATGAGCAGCGCAGCGTCTCTCATGGAGGAACGACGGCTCACCGAGGACGGGGAGCAGCCTCTGGAGGGCGTTCTTGTTCCTCTGCTTGGTGATGTGGAGGACGAAGTAGAGACCCATCTCACATGCCACGCGGTTCTCCTGCAGATACCTGGAGACCAGCAGAAACAACACTTAACACGGGCCTACCTGGGGACCACTGGCAGAAACACTCAACTCTGGTCTAACTAAAGGCCACTAGCCGAAACACTTTGGACTCTGGACTACCAAAAAGTCAATACATCATTGTAATAAAACATTTTCTTATGAAGTAAAAACTCTTTGTTAACACCACTGTATGCATGTACTGCATGTATGTATATACTACTTTTATTCAGTGATTAAAATAGTGTATTAATAGCATTTCAATAGCACAGCGTCCAAGGTGGGCTATCCATTAGTGAGGTCTGTTCTGGTTTGGATTTTTCTCTGGTGGGTTATCCATTAGTGAGGTCTGTTGAGGGGGGTCACCTGGTAAAGGAGTCCGGCAGGGAGGTGGGGTAGGTCAGGGAGCTCTTCTCCTCGCTGGGCAGTCTCTGCTCCACCGTGAAGGTGTGGTCGTCCACCACCACCGACATCATGGCTGGCAGGAAGCGCGTCACCACCTCAGGGTCCTAGAGGGGACAGCGTTTGATTAGCATGTCAAAAAGATCTGAACTGTAAGCGCCTATTTGGCGAACCCAAGCTCGGTCAGCAGTAGTAAACTAAATTCCGTAAAGCTTTTGAATCGACACCGTGTAGACTGGCCACTGTGGAAATACATCACAATGATCAATTAATGCTGCTGGCGGCTTCATCCACTCGCACAAATGAATTCACTGACCTAGCTCAGTTAATAAGCCACTAAACCATTTGGCCATGAGATGGTTTGACTGAGCAGCTGCACCAGTCCTTCGAGCGTGAGCACCAAGTGAAGAGTCCTTACCAGCCGGGGCTCTTTGAACACCTGGCTGTCGATCATGTCCCAGGCACCTTGTCCCAGACACAGCATCCTCAGCAGCAGCAGCAGGTCTGGGCTCTCCTGTGTGTGGAGGTTATGTTAGGAGAAGACAAGGTTACAGGAGGGGTTCCCAACCTTGAGGGGGGGGGGGGGGGGGGGGGACCCCACTTGGGGTTCTCTGATGTGCATAAGGGAGGGAGGTTGCTGACTTATGAAACAGCCACGGGTCACGGGTAAAAAAAAAAACGTTTGACGTAACGTAGGTTACACCCAAACCAACTCTAAACAGGGTGTGAACATACAGCATAATAGATATAATAGATATAATAGAGATCATGCTAGCTCTAGGCAGGGTGTAAGTGTGCTGTATGACATTAGACTTATTCCGGGCAGGGTGTAAGTGTGCTGTATGACATTAGACTTACTCTGGGCAGGGTGCAAGTGTGCTGTATGACATAAGACTTACTCTGGGCAGGGTGTCCTGACTGATGAGCTCCTGCAGGTTCCGGACCGTACTCAGCACCAGAGTGTTGCAGGCAAACGGGTCACACAGGATCATGGACAAGTCCCTGGTGGCAGAAACAAAGAGATTCAAATTGGGCTAACATCAACTCGATTATATGGAAGAGTGTTTTGGAAGGAACCATTTACGGTAGCCTTGTGCTTCTGCAAGGCAGCTTATGGAAGAAGATGTTTAGATTTAGCAAACCACAGAAGAAGTGAGGCAGGGTAGTTGTCTCCACTAGTGACAGGCAGCTGATGAAGACACCCACCCTAGAACCTGCTCCTGTCCTTTCTTCACTCCGTCCAGGAAGCCCTGCAGCTCTCTGGCTCGCTTGGCGTCCACAAACTTCTCCCTGATGCAGGCGTCAAGGCACCAGGTGAACTGTCCCACAGAGACCACACCCCCCAAGCACTAATTAACAGATTTGACGTGGTGTCTAGTGTCCATCAATTTCAGTAATCAAACTGAATCAGTACCTATATGTAGGCCAAGTTAGCTGTAGGCCTTTATGCATTCCATGATCTTAACAAGTTTCAGATTTTTTATTTGTGCCTTTATTACAAACCATTAAGGCTGGGTTATGCTTCTGCGTAGGGATTACGTAGTGATCACGCAATGGCCACGCAGTTGCTCGGACGCAGTCATGAGCCCGTGATGGTTCTGCGTGGGGTTTACGTGTCGAAATGCAATTCAATGCCACACCGGTAGAGGGACCAGAATGACCATTCTGGTCATTACATACGGATTACTAGCGAGTAAAAAAAAAAGTTTACAGAAATGAAGGCAAAAGTTATATATTTATGTTGTCGTCAATCAGTCGAAGCATTTATCACACCGTGGCAGTGTTTACAAGTGGAAACCGGAAAAGCGATCTCCAGCGAATGTAGTTCGCAGCCAATGCCGCTGCGTTGGGGTTGCGTCGCCTCGACGCGCGTCTAGGATTTTTGGGAGGTGCGCGTCAGGCCCTTGCGTTGGACGCAAGGGTGGTCCGCAAGGACGTAAAGGGTCCGTAAAGGGTCCGCAACCCCCCAGCGTTGCGTCAACGCGGAAGCATAAATGAAGCATAACCCAGCCTTTTAGTCATCGAGTGTCTTGCTCAGGGTGCCCTTGGCACTCACAATCCCAGCAAGGAGGACGGAACCAGCGACCCGTTTGTGGAAATGAAGGTCGGGAGCCTACCTTATGGCAGGGGTCCACGGAGCAGATCTCGCTGATGTCCAGGTCGTGCAGGGACATGAGCAGCTCGGCGCGCAGTGTGCAGTAGTGCACGTTCCGCGTGCGCAGGAAAAGCGTGCGCAGGAACTGCAGCACCATGTCGTACAGCTTGACGTTCTTCCCGATCATCTGGGTCAGCTTCAGAACCACCTGGGGCGGGGGACAATGGAGAACGTTACGGAGAACGTTACCTCAAGAACTACCGTCAGGTCAACAAGGTCATCAAGAATGACAGTGATGCTGTTCATCAGGGAGAGAGGAGACAGTTAATTAAACTACACTAGAACTACAGTCAATGTAGTTGGTCATTTTTTGGTCTCTTTGGTTCATCTCTATTTCACGTCTACTGCTGTCCTGCCCTTTCTGCTGTGACAGCTGAATTCCGTGTCCGGGATGAATCAAACACATGTTATCTCAGAGCAAACGGGAGACGTTTTTCCCGCGTGGCGCGCGTGTGTGTGTGTGTGTGTGACGTGCCGGGGGCCCCACCTCTCCCTGCCGTCGGGTTTTGGGCGACGGGCTGAAGAAGTTGTGCAGGACGGAGAGCTCGTTGCTGAACAGCGCCCCCTCCTTCTCCACGATGTACTGCTTGAGCAGCGGCGACACCTCATCCCCGAACAGCGCCTGGTTGTCCTGCCAGATCTGCCGCTTCACCTCCACGCCGCACATCTTGTACAGCTCCTTGTCCGCCATCACCATCTTCAGCTTCTTCTCTGGCACCTGCACGCCAGGGTGTGAGGGGGGGGGGGGGGGGGCAGGATAGACTGGTGGTTAAGGAGATGACCCCAATTGAAAAGGCATTGGGTTCAGGATACCAAGCCTGATATACTATAGCAGAGACAAACTTTTTACATTTTCTCCAGACAAGACCACTGAAGCTTGTGTGACAGATGCTCTCAGACGCCCTGCAATCTGACACACATGTTCTGGACGTGTTCCAAATTGTCTAACTATTGGCAATAATTTTTCAAATCGATCTCTGACATACTGGGCATATCTATTCGCCCTTTGCCACAGATAGTTATTTTTGGAGTGCCTCCTAATGATCTTGTAACCACATCTTTGCAGAGAAATGTTACAGCTTCTGCATCTCTGATTGCGCGCTGAAAAATTATTTTCTCATGGAAATCCTCCCAGCCACCTTCGTTTGAGTCCTGGCTACACGATTAATTATTTCTACTGAAACTGGAGAAAATTAAATTCAGCCTTGGAGGTCATCCCGAGAAGTTTCACTCACACTGGAAACCACTACTTGACTATGTCGATAAACTCCCTGCTACTGAAACGTCTCCCTGATTCCACTCGCACGGCCCACCGACTCCCCCCTTAGATCTAATGCCATACACTCAGGCCAGTCCAGGAACAATGGGCTGATCTGTGGAACATGTAGAGACGCAGGTGGCGACAACCTATGTTATATTTTGTTTTATGTGTTTATGTATGTAAGTGCATATAGATGTGTGTCTATGTATGTATGTATGTATGTATGTATGTATGTATGTATGTATGTACGGTATGTATGTATATATATATATATATATATATATATATATATATATATATATATATGCATAGATCGGATTAAGACATATATATGTCTTAAACCGATCTATGCATATTAACCTGTTGATATATGATGTAAGGGCCTCTGGGGTGGGTGGGGTAGGGGCTGGGATATACAGAAAAATATGACTCTTTGATTGTACTGTTTACCAATACTGTGAATCAATAAAAATATATATTTTTAAATAAAAACAAGAAGAAAAAAAAAGGTTACCAAGCCTGGTCCTGAATGACCTGTCTCAGTATTCACTGTAAGTGACTTTGATGAAAGTGTCGGCTGTATCACTAAATGGTAAAATAGCAGGAGTGATCAAATCCCCAGCCGAAAAGTGCAGGGTTTGATTCCAAATGTCTAGGTATCCTTGAGCAAGACGTCCGCCAAAACCCACAGGCTCCTTAATGACAGGTGTCATATTAATTATAAGCACTTCCTTATTATATGTTTCAAGTTTCAGTTGTTTTGAATATACAGTAAATAAAGATGGGTAAATAAATACATGTCACAGTTTAGCAGAGACATAGAAAACGTCAGACTTGCCTTTGGTAGATGTTTCAGCACCTGCATGACCACTGGCTGAATGGAGGGCATTTTGACCAATGGAAAGCTCTTCTCCAGCAACTCCTCCAGTTTCCCAAATCTGGAAAGCACACAGAACACAACAGTCTTTTCTCTCTCAACAGCATCTTCTTATTAGTCAGATTACTTTATTACTATTGTATATGCTACAATTACACTTCTCAGGGTATATAAATTAGATTTAGATCATATAAAAACACAATGAGTACAACAAAAAAAGAATACGAAAAACCCCCAATGTGCATTAAAGCAATAAATCAGGAACGAAATGGTACGTCCAGATTTTTTTTTTAATGTATAAAGCGACCGCTACAGCGCCTACCTGTCCTCCTCCTTTCCCTCTGCGATAACGGCCACCCTCTCCGTCAGGTTGTCGCGGAGCTCGTCGAACACCGACTGATGGAAGTCCAGCCGCGGCGTGCCGTGGAGGTCCAGGAACGGCAGAGCGGACTGGAGGGTCGGCAGCAGAATGCCATTCTCCGTCTAGAAGACGAGGCATCCAAGTCATGTCAAGAGAGCAGGATCCAAAGCAAACCGGATCCAAAGCAATTTGCAGTGAATTCAGAAGTTATTATCATTTTCTATTATTGAATGTTGGGCAGATGAAAGTGGACATTGGGGATAGAATCCAGTACCTTTTGGATGGGAGTTAAACACCATATAATAACTATCACAAGATTGACTACACATGTGCACATAGAGAGAGAGAGAGAGAGAGAGAGAGAGAGAGAGAGAGAGAGAGAGAGAGAGAGAGAGAGAGAGAGAGAGAGAGAGAGAGAGAGAGAGAACAGTTTTCTAAGCGATATGTTTAGCTTACACTTAAATCCACATGTTATGTCTATGAGTTCTACATTCAATTAAACAAACATATAATATTCCAATAACATGCAATAGAAATAGCTATAACATGTAATAGAAATATCAATAAAATATAAATCTCGAGGAAAGTGGACCAGGTTCAACTGCCCATCAAATTATTGAACACATTACCTGGAATTGATCAATAGCTTTCAGAGGCTCTGTGCAGTTTGTGAGCGTTTCTTTGAGGTCCTCGCCATTAGATATTCCCAATTCAGGCAGTCCGGCAAACATTTTTGATCGATTAATTTAAATTTACAACGAAACACATCGAGAAAGTTGCAACAATACGCTTCAAAAACACCGCTGGAGTCGGGCTCCTTCTGCTGTAACACACAGTTCCGGTGTGGGCGGGTCTCACATCAACAGTTCGTAAAAACAGTGCAAGAATGGGCAAAGTTCCGCAGAAAAAGGTTGAATATTAAATGATAGTTTAGTAGACTTAGTAGAATGACCAACGTGTTGTATGTAGTCAATTATGGGTGTCATCGGCTGAGATTTCGCATACTAAATTCGAATTCGTCAGACCAGTTTCATCATCGAATCATGTTTAATGTATAACGTCTCAATTACAAATTTTGTGCGTTTTAACCACACCTGTCTGTAGGCGAGGCGCAGCGCCTCCGCTGAATGGACCGCGCCTAGATAATCATCCTTTTCAGCGCGAGTGTTATGATCGTTGTGATAGTTTGTATGTTACTTCTAAGTTCGCCTTTAATGGTTTCGAAATGTTGCCAAACTTCAGACGTTGTGTATCCTTCTAGATGAACGGTCTGAAGTGTGTTCTACTTCGAAAGGAAAATGATTGCATAGTACCACTGCCATCACACAAAGGGCTTATCAAACAAATAATGACCTTTTTATTGAAAGCAAATCACAACACAGAAAATTGCACGCACACACACACACACAACAAAACATTGCATGACTTAAACGTTATTCCTCGCAGAAGCCAAGCAATGCTGTGGTATAACCCGTTTAGCTTATTCATGGAATGTCCGCTGTTACTTACGCATGACTTTCATTTTCTCAACTCACGATTCGACGATTAATGATGAAGCCTACTAAATGGCTTTCCAGGGGTTACCCCTATAGTAAAAGAAGGCGTGGATTTCCTTGGCAAGTCACTATTTACACATTTATTCATTTGTATTATTACATGGTAAACTCCAATCCTCAATACAACAATATGAGTACTCGATCACCCCCCTTTAATTTAATTCACTATATCAAATTGACTAGTATTAATTTACTAGTATTCTCAACACATGATAACAACACCAAGTCTAGGTGTCAGCTACTGGGTACTGGTGAACGAGTGGCATCCGGTGTCCTAGTCTGTCCTAATCTTCTTGTGCACCTGTCTGTCATCTGCCGTGGGCACCGGGGTCTGGAAACAGAACAAGAAAAACGCAACAATGTTCCGTGTCACTATCATATGCGTGTGAGCAGTGCTGTGACAACCATTCATGGAACCTTAAAAATGTGTGGATGACTACCTGGTCACTGACGCTCTCCTCCAGGCCCAGCAGAGCTTCCAGGGACGTGGCTTCAGTCGGGGGGAGTTCCTGGACCCCCTGCTGTGGCCCAGTGGCAGAATGTTCCTTTGGAGAACGTACACGTTCTATTAGCATTATGATGGGTTCATTGGGTTCATTGTATATGTCGTGTTATGGGCCTGTGTCATCTGGAAGTGTGTGGGGCGTCAAGACAGACAGACATACTTTATTGATCCCTGAGGGAAATTGCCTTCGTGACAAAACTCCAGTAGAAAAAAAGAGGACACACACTTATAGTAGAGTGTTAGAAAATATAAATATATAAAGGAAACCTATGTAAAATATAAAACCTATGTAGAAAATATAAACCTATGTACAAATATAATGTAACCCATGTAATAAAATATATAAAAATGTACATAAAGAAATGATAATATACATAAATGTACATACATCCAGGCATACACTACAAGGTAATAGCATACACTAGGATGTAGCATGTCGGATTTTTGTAAAACAAATCAATGCAATACAAATAAATATCAATGTTTGCGTTGCAACCACTACTTAAGATACCGTAACACATAGAGGACTACCTGGTCTCCTCGGCCCTCCTCCAGCCCCAGCAGAGCCTCCAGGGACGTTACTTCACTTGCCGAGAGTTCCTGGACCCCCTGCTGTGGACCAGTATGTTCCTTTGGAGAACGCAGACAGACAATAGACTTTGACTAAACACTGTATGCGTCGAGAGGAGCCAGTTGCGGTGGCTCGGGCATCTAGTGAGGATGCCTCCCGGACGCCTCCCTGGGGAGGTGTTCCGGGCACGTCCCTCCGGGAGGAGGCCCCGGGGAAGACCCAGGACACGCTGGAGGGACTATGTCTCTCGGCTGGCCTGGGAACGCCTCGGGATCCCCCCGGAAGAGCTGGACGAAGTGGCTGGGGAGAGGGAAGTCTGGGCTTCTCTCCTCAGGCTGCTGCCCCCGCGACCCGACCCCGGATAAGCGGAGGACATGGATGGATGGATGGATGGACTGTATGACATTTTGTTCCCTTTTCATTTGAAAAATTAGGATTTCATATAAATGGGCCCCAGCAGACAGAATACGATGGGGAGTTTGAAATCACAACGCTTCTCCGTTTTGGCACCGCAGTGGTGGAACGAGCTCCCTGCCAATGTCAGGACTGCAGAGTCACTCCCCATCTTCCGGTAGAGACTCAAGACTCACTTGTTCAAAATTCACCTGAACCCTGCATAACATCCATCCCCTACCTATAAAATAAATAAACAAATCTACCCTCATGCTCTTATTTGTTGTACGTCTTGGCACTTTATAATTGCTCTTTGTAACTTGGCACTTAGCCAGAGATGTTGTATACTAGCAATGATTAATTTAGCAATTGGAATGCTTGAAACTTGTTCTGGTGACTATCTTACTGTATTAACAGCAATGGAGTCTTTCACCTTCTTCTGACAAATGTACTCTTCGTAAGTCCCGTTGGAAAAAAGCTTCTGCTAAATGCCCCGAAATATAAATATAAATCACAGATATGGAAAAGAAAAAGAGAAAACGGCGTGGTGACCTTCTCATGAAACCTTATGAAAGAGAAGACTACCTGGTCTCCCACGCTCTCCTCCAGGCCCAGCAGAGCTTCCAGCGACGTGGCTTCAGTCGGGGGGAGTTCCTGGACCCCCTGCTGTGGACCGGTGGCAGAATGTTGTTCCTTTGGAGAACGTACGCGTTCCGTTAGCGTCTGGGACATCAGATAGCCTTTCGACCGAGCATCGCATCGCATTCACTGCTTTGATTCGGAATACGCCATCAAAACACGCACAAGTCTGTCTCAACCCCCCCACCCCCTGTGCACGTTCAACCCACCTGTTCCCCGGTCAGGCTCGGCTCGTGCAGCACCGCGTCCGTCTCCCGTCCGTCTCCCATGTGACTGACGGCGCGGATGACCTTGGCCTTTTTTGTGGCCATTTTCCTCTTGGAGGAGACGCAGCAGCCCAGCCGCGAGAGTCTCGCCAGGCAGCGCTTGTTGGCCCCTCCCTGGCGCAAGAGCAGCGAGTTCCGGTGCTGCATGGCGTTCATCTGGTGGACGCGGGCGCGGAGGAGCGTGGCGCCGGCCATCACCGCCGCGCCCTTCTTGGTCTTGGTGTACGAGGACTCCGAGGACGGCGGGCCGTCGAAGGACGCCGAGCTGACGCACTCCAGGAACTTCAGGAAGGTGGGCGCGTTGGCCTTCCACTCCGACACCACGTCGGCCAGCTCAAACTTGTCCAGGGCGTCCTGGGTGGTCTGCCGCAGCACCGACCCGAACCGCACGCTCGTCAGCTTCACGGCCTCCTCCTTCACGCGCTTCAGCACCTCCTCGATCATGATGTGATCCATGCCGGGGATCTTCATGAGGCACCGGGGGAGTCTGTAGTGCTCGGCCCGGACCAGGGCGTCGGCTACTCTTTCGAGCGGCCCGGTGATGATGCGCGAATGCTTCCATTTGGGAGTCGTCACGATGATCTTGAATACAAAAAAAAGGAAACAATCGACCAATGAACAACGTGTGTGTGTGTGTGTGTGCTGATTAATCAGTCGTTGCAACTGTATAGTATTGTACAAGCACGTCATCCTCTTCACTGCGTTATGACACTTCCTAATGAACACAAATATTGGCAGACGAGATGTTTCGTCCAGCCACCGCAACACTAACCCTGGCAGTTGACCTTTGACCCGGGCCGATATCATGTATTTTAGGTGGCGGTCGCACGGAGAGCTCCCTGGCCGTGGTGCCGACGATGTCCTCCTGTAACAACGTAGACGAGGGGGAGAAGTGGAGCTCGTCACAACAGCATCACATTAAACAAAAAGGCTGAGGAGGCCACCCTCTGTGGAGTGTGGAGTGATGGACAGACGGTGTAGAAGAAGAGATGATGGAGGACCTACCTGGACAGACTGAGTAGAAGGAGCCCTTACGGTGGATTCTTGAGGTGCACTCAACAGAGACACGGTGGCCGGCGAGGGCCGCGGCGCAGCGGGGGATGTCGCCGCGGAGACACTGTCGGCATCCTTCTGCGACACCTTCCCCACCGCAGCCTTTGGAGAAGGCCGGAGGAGAGGGAAGAGGGAGGAGCAGGGGGAGCATTAGCACAACACGAAAGTATAGGAGGTGCACAGTGGAAGACATGCTCACTGGTAACAAAGTGATCCACTTTTCGTGTTGTTCATTGGCAGCATTGTGTATTAAAGAGACCAACCTGAACATCGCTCAGAGACCACAGGACCGGCAGCTTTTTGGGCGTGGACACTGTGGCCTTAGTTCTGTCAACAGTATCCTGTAATAATGTACACAGGAAGAGAAGAGGGGCTTGGTTACAATGGAATCCAATTGGGTTGGGCGACATGTAGTTGACTTGTTATAGTAGAATAGGAGAGGACACAGAGCCCGGGCGGCATCATGTGACGGAATTACACCTCGTTTCCTGTTTCGAGATCTACCGATGTTCTACCGATGAAAACCCATTTGCATGAGTTGGGTGGAGCTTTCAGAAGAGGATTATAAATCGTATTTCTACATTGGCCAGTATGCGCCGTGTTGATTTTAAAACCCATACAGAAATGTTTTCAGTTTACTACTGCTGGCCCGGCTTGTGTTTCCCAATGACATGCATCCAGACCCCCACCTAAATCAACATGACCAACGACATGACATGTCGAAAATACTTAGCAAGAAGCTTAACAAACAGCAACGTCCCACACATTTAGATTTGAGCTCGTCTGTCATTAGATTTTCGATATTTATCAAAAGCTTGATTTGTGAAGCAAGGTGATGTGTTTCAAACGACCTTTAGTTTCCTGCATTCAACGTCAAGGAGTCACTATTTTGACAGAGCACAATGCATGAGCTCACTGACAGAAAGAGAACCATATCACCTATTTGGCTGTTTATGGATTCAAACCTGATTTGAGAATTGAAACCCTAAAAGATCCAAACAAAATAGTTTTCTGTATTCGTGGAAGGTGGTGGCTGCTCTTCAAACTAATGAAATACATTTTATTTGTCAATTTAATAACTTTGTCAGTGGGTTGATTTGAAAAAAGAGTTAAAAAAACACATTCCATTAGATGCAGAAATTACTCATTCCATACTTCTTTCTTTCTTACAGTCGCTGTAACTCCAGCACAGCCGTGGTTGGCTTGTCCTTTTCAGTGTCTAGTTGCAGTGTGTGCAGGAACACGTACAGAAGTGTCTCACCCAATACTCAAACAAACGCAAACATTTTGGACGAGGTGACCAACAGACACACAGAGCCTTTTATACTAGCTGCTGGCCCGAGAAATATCCCCAAATAATCCATTGGCGATGCCCTTCGCTGATTCGTCCAATCACCCAACACCAGCATTAAATGACACACTGCTGACAAAGGCGTGCTGACGTGTGTGGCGTGATGGACAGACTTCTACAGAAGGAGAGGTGGGTGGAGGACATACCTGGACAGACTGTGTGGAGGGAACGCTTGGGGAGGACTCTGGAGGGGCGGTCAACAGATACACGGTGCCCGGCGAGGCCAGTGGTGCACTGATGGATGTTGCCATGGAGACACCGTCAGCATCCTTCTGTGACACCTTTCCTACCACAGCCTTTTCAGAGCAGACAGAGAGGAGTGGGAAGAGGGAGGAGCAGAGAAAGCATTAGACTGACACTGAAGCCCAGGAGGTACACAGTGGAAGATATATTGTTCAAAGAGCAGCTGGCAGGCCGACACCCCCAGTTAATTAATGTTGCAAATCAAAACATTAATTTAGACTTAGAACGGCAGCTGGACTCGTTTTAGTAATGGGGGAATGGGGACGCCAGCAGTGGCCAACTATCAGAAAGTCGCTTCTTGTGTTGCTTAGCTCAGAAAAAAAGGGCAAAATAACAACAGCTAGGATGCAAACCCACGTTCACAAAATTATTCCGCCTCATCTATAACCATATTACACAGTATTTTTCTGGGTGACACAATGGGCTAAACTCACTTAGAGATTGTAGAGGGGGCAGCTGTGTGCTCGGACACGTTCTCAACAGGACGTACCTGGACCGCCTGTGTAGAAGGAGCGCTGATGGAGGACTCTGGAGGAGGGGCGGTCAACAGAGACACGGTGGCCGGAGAGGCCAGCGGTGCAGCGGTGGATGTCGCCGCGGAGACACTATCGGCATCCTTCTGCGACACCTTTCCTACCGCAGCCTTCGGAGACGGCCGGAGGAGTGGGGAAGAGGGAGGAGCGGTGGAAATGTCAGAACAACATGAAAGTACAGGAGATGCACGGTGGCAGCAAAGTGTATTACAGAGACCAACCTGAACGTCGCTCAGAGACCACAGGACCGGCAGCTTTTTGGGGATTGAACGCGTGGCCTTCGCTCTGTCAACAGTATCCTATAATGATGTACACAAGGGAGAAAAGTAAGGTTTGTTTACAATGGCTTCCAGCTCAGACGACGCCTTTCATAGAGAACAGAGAAATAGCGAGGACCATGGTAATCCAAATGTGTTATTTAAACAACACGATTTATCAGCAGTAAGATAATGTAAGTGCACAATTAATCAGTATCACGCCTGTCACAAAAGCTTGCAACACAATAGATAATAAAAAAGAATATATCCAAACTTGGTCTTGGTGATTTTTTTGGAAGGTTTTTGGAGGTTTTCGACCGTGTCAACTCACATTCAATAAAATAAACCAAAAGCAGAATCGTGGATACTAATTGACTATCACTCACCACTGAGGGGGGCTTGGGGGTCGTCGTGGCGACAGGACGCCGTGGATCATCAGGGGCTGCAAGGCTCACAGTTGCAGCAACTTGGCGCTGAGCACCACCACCACCACGTCTTAGTGAATACTTGGGTCTTTTGCGCGGTGGCTTGGGTGCTAAATCCTCCGCGGTCGCGGATCTTTTTTTTTTGGTGAACACACTTTTCGCTGCCATGTCCCGGAGAGCGGTTCCCCGCTTCTCC
>JAXIVH010000026.1:2665312-2675312 GCA_036785325.1 Urophycis tenuis | reverse complement strand
GAGATGAGCTACTCTGAACTGAAATGTACTGGGGGTGCAACAGTTCATATAATTAATAAAGGTGTCATGCTTTTATGTCCTCGTCCTTACATCATTGTAACAAGGAAACAATACAGAGTGAAAACTATGCATGAATCCTTAATGTTTACATGACTAACTTTATGTCTGCATTACTTACTTGCCCCATAACCTTCTCACCAAATTTGGTGCAAATCCCTGCTCCCGTTTTATCTATCCTGAGACACAGACAGGGTGACAACATAACGTTCACGGCGAGGGTAATGGCATTTCACAGCACTGTCTCTGATGAGGATTGGTTTCTGAGTAGGCGTTCCTGGGCCGGAGGTCAAAAGGTCAGGAACATTGAGGTTGAGGCACCAGCTCAAGTCCCGACCACTTTCACCAATCCTGCACTTTTTTGTGTTTTTGGTGGCTAGTGGGGTGACCCGCTCATCTCCACATCTCCAGACCCGTGAAGTCAAATCCTGCATCGTTAAAAAGCAATGGAGCACAGACCGCAGAAGCTACACAAGGCTAGTGCCTGGCGGCCCACAGCCGAAAAGCCCTTCCCTTCTACACGCACCTTAAGCTAACAGAGCGCGCTACGCTAATGGCGTCGGTGTGAAATGTGTACCCCTTTGGTCGTTGAGGTTGTTTGTGTTGCACTTAGCCAAACAACACATAAACACACTCTTCAGGAGAGACGCCGTTCCCCTCAGATAAAGTTGTGAGGAGGGGAGGTCTGGTTAGGGGGGGGGGCGAATCTTGTCAGATGAACCAGGTTCGCCTCGAGAACATCACTGTTTCAGACGCAGTCCCCGTGCTTTTTACATGTCTTGATGGGACTTTTGATTGGTTCGTTCCTTTGCTACCCTTGTGTTTAGTTGCCTCTGTGAAGTGGTTTCGAGTGTCTCAATTGAAGCGTTTCAATAAATAACTGAAGAAGAAGAAGAAGAAGAAGAAGAAGAAGAGCCACACGGGGGCTCCATCGCCACTAGACCGACCTGTCGCAACATGCCCGGGGGCGAGAGAGAGAGACGGGAGGGGAGAGAGAGAGAGGGGTGGGGGGAGAGAGTGCGCACATGGGAGAGAGAGAGAGAGAGAGAGAGAGAGAAGGAAATTGGAGAACTGGTTAGTAAGAGAGAGAGAGAGAGAGACGGAAAGACAGAGCAAGACAGGGAGGAAGGGAGAGAAAGAGTGAGAAAGGGGGAGATAGATGGAGCGCGAGAGGGAGAGAGGAATAGTCTGTGTGAGAGAGATGGAGGGAAAGACAGGCGAAAGAAACAGAGATAGAGGGGGCGATAGGAGGAAAGAGGGATAGTGAGCGAGAGGGAGCGAGAGAGAGGATGACGGAGGAGGGGGAGGGCTGACGTGGGGGGGGGGGGGGGGGTGCAGGTGAGAGAGAAACAGGAGCCCTACTTGTGTTTTCTTTTCTTTTTCTCTTCTTTTGTAAAGACGTTAAGTGCTATGCTGTCTTTCAGAGTGTCCTGTTTCACCACTGCCTCCTTGACCATCTGACCCCCCCACACACCCACCCCTCCCCACGCAACCACACACATACACACACACACACACTCTTTATGGCTTAACCCCCCCCTCACACATACACACACACACACACACATACACACACCCCAGAGTTGAAGCCTTGGGAAGACTACTGTATCTGCAGTACTGTCACGGTCGCTGTTCACTATTGGCAGTTCACTTTTATCCAAAGTGACTTACAGAGGGGATCATACCGGTCTGGGTGATGGCACCGTCATCGGTCTGTAGGTCTGAGGACAGTCTGTCCTGGCTTTACTGAAACATCCGTTAGCAGGATCAAAACGCTACATTGCTGTGTCAACGTTTCTGTCATTTTGACTGATTGGATTGGTAAAGGATGTTCTTGAAAAGCCAAGAGAAACGGTTTACGATTTGCGGCCTGGTTTAAACGCCCAGACCAGTGTGGTCCTTTAAGGTGCAGATAGGGCATGGCTGCCTAGAGGTAGAATGGAGACATGGGAGTTCAAACCGCTGGGAGTGAAACACCCTGACCGATGCACTACCTTACCTTTATCCTAAGAGATTCACGGGCTGGTTTTCATTAGATCGGCTGTGGTCTGACGCCAATTTTTGCCTCTGGGGACAAATGTTTGGGGGGCTTCTCGTCTAGCCAGCAGCTATTCGCGCCAAGACTTTCGTCTCCATTGTTTTAATCCAGATACATTTTACAAAAGCGAATGGAAAGCTAAATCTTCGCCAGACGATAGCGAAAAGGGTTCCTTTCGGCTAATGCGCTCTCCACATGGACTGTTCACTCTGACACATCCAAAGCCCTCTCGAACGGGATTGGTCAATACCCCTCAGACTCCAAACTGACTACAAATGGAATCTGATCCCAAAATCTTGTCCCTTGCCTGCAGATGCTGCGTTCATAGGCAGACATCTGGTTATGGAGATTACTGTTTCTACACACATGTCATTAAGATGTAGGATGTCACAGGTAAACTATGGACTATGAATGATGAATGGAACACAGACCTGACCTGCCAGCTGGGAGGGAAACACCCTATCCGCTAGTCGAGGTGATACTGTGTGTCAGAGAGTGAAGGCTGAATATCTGACCAATGATGCAGTGATGCGCATCCAGAGAGAGAGAGAGAGAGAGAGAGAGAGAGAGAGAAAGAGAGAGAGAGAGAGAGAGAGAGAGAGGGATGTCCAGTGAATGAGAGGTGGTGCCAGGTGAGCCAGGTGACGTGATTGACAGGAGCATTAGAAAGCATATGTGGGAGGTATTGATTTAAATATTCCATGCAACATGTAATATTACTTGGTTAAGGTCAGGGGCAGATGCTGCTGGTTGTTTCCCTGGTAACCGGGGGACAGTGGTAAGGCTGGAGCAACAGGCGTGTCGCCATGGCGATACGGCTGTCTGCTGCCACCTCGCCCGCATGGTGCCACTTGTCCTGTCAACAGCCTGTGTGTGTGTGTGTGTGTGTGTGTGTGTGTGTGTGTGTGTGTGTGTGTGTGTGTGTGTGTGTGTTGGGGGACATTGAAAATAGAAAATGGAAAATTCCCGTGTGAAGTGCAGTCGTTGGTGATCAGTTGTGAACTACATGGAGAGAGGAACAGAGAAGGTGGTGTCGGGAATGTTTGGGGAGGTTGGGGGTCTGTGAGGGTGGTGGTGTGTGAGGGTGGTGGTGTTTCAGGGTGGTGGTGTGTGAGGGTGGTGGTGTTTCAGGGTGGTGGTGTGTGAGGGTGGTGTTGTGTGAGGGTGGTGGTGTTTCAGGGTGGTGGTGTGTGAGGGTGGTGTTGTGTGAGGGTGATGGTGTGTCAGGGTGGTGGTGTGTCAGGGTGGTGGTGTGTGAGGGTGGTGGTTTGTTAGCGTGGTGGTGTGGACGGATGGTAGGGGGGTGGTACGGGTGGAGGAGTTTAGGGTAATCACGGAACAGAGAGTTAAGGGGTGGAGGGAAGTGTGTGGGGGTGTGGAGGGTGGAGGGGTGTGGGCTGGAAGGTGGTATTGGAGGGTCTAGTCATAGTGGTGGGGGTGGGGGTACGTTTTGAGGGTGTGGAGATACGGTGGTTGAGGAGGGCTGGGGGTGGAGGGTATGTTTTGTGGGGGTGGAGGGGAGTCCAGAGAGAGACCAGTTGCTCCCAGTTGCCTGGATCTGGGCCCTCAACTCACTGTTCTATGAAGCCAGCTGTTTCTTTCTTCGTTTGGCCCCAACATTCACATCTAGAGCTAGCTAATAGCTAGAGTTGGCTATAGCCACCAGCTAGAGTCTTCAGGAGCTAGCGAGAAAGCTACCTAACAAACATACAGCCAGCTAGGCGCTAGCTATGGCTAGCTAAAAACAACGGTGATTTTGTAGAAACAGCTAGAGCTAGCAATGGCTAGCTTGAGACGGCTAGAGAAAGTAAGCGCTGGCTGGCGGCAGCTAGGGCTAGCTTGGGGTAAAGCAGGGGTCAGCAAGGACTAGTGCCCCCAAATACCCTTCACAGTCAGGTCAAGGTAGGGGTGTGGTTGTGAGGGGGATGGGTGTGGTAGGCTGTAGTAGGTGTTTGATGACGTGCGGTAGGGGTATAGGTCTGCGTGTTGGTATGTTGACATGCAATGGTGTGAGTGTGTAGGTTGGTGTGTTGGTGGGTAGGTTGATGTGTGTGTGTTGGTAGGCTGGTGTGTGTCTGAGGCTGATTGATGTGTGTGTCGGTAGGTTGGTGTGTTTGCTCTTGTATTCAAGGTAGGTAGATATATTCAAGGTAGGTAGGTAGGTTGACGTGCATGTTGGTAGGTTGATGTGTAGGTGGGTAGGTTTGGGTGTATGTGGTGAGCCATGCGTGTTTATTGTTCACGGTAACTCTGGGAACAACTGAGGAGATGGTGTTCACCGCGGGGGCTAAAATTAGCCTGGCTGGCTACGCTTTTGTGGGACAACTGGGTGAGCGCATGCCACTGCAGTCAGTCAGTTAGCACCTTTTAATACCTTCACTGTAACGATGTCAACACTGATCTCCAGCCCTCACCAGTTATGACTGTCAATCATCGCAAAATCACTTAGTCACTAATGGGGTCAATAATGTGTCATTTAATTAATGTAGCATAGACTAGATTTAGCACAGATTTTTTTGTTATGTATAGCACTGTCCTGTACTTTCTACTGTGATGACTGCAGTTCCCCTTGGGGATGAGTAAGGCAACATCTTACCTTATCTTAAGTCCATATGTACTGGGCTATGTGACACACGTCCCAAAATTCCCAGGGGGAGAGGAGGGCGGTATCGCGGGACTACTGTGTTTTTCTTTTTACGATACGCAGCAGACAGCAGGCAATTGAGGTTAAACTGCTAGGTTACCTTTTCTCCTCTCTCTCTCGTCTCTCTCTCTCTCTCTCTCTCTCTCTCTCTCTCTCTCTCTCCCTCTCTCTCCCGCTCTCCTGGAGTGGAGCACGGTCCATTATCTGGGTGGATGGATAGACAAGTGGTCACCTGCTGCCGAGCTTAAAGACAGGGTTTACCCAGATATGTTTCCGTCCGGGTCGAGCAGAAGGTGTTCAGAAGGTGTTCCAACACAGCAACAGATTCCCCCGGCGAGGAATTCCTCCCGTGTTTTCATTACGAGGCCCGCCGACACCCACCCAGGCATATATATCTGTCGTCCGGGCCGTCAACCGATGGTGGTGCTGGAGGTGGTGGTGGTGGAGGTGGTGGAGGTGGTGGAGGTGGTGGTGGAGGTGGTGGTGGTGGTGGTGGTGGTGGTGGGGTGTGTGGCGGGGAATAATCTAGCGAACGGCTATCGATGAGACGCTGAAACCCAAACCGGTCAGCTGCAATGGCCCCACCGGGTCCTCCGCGGGCCAGGGGGGGGGGGGGGGGGATGGGGGGGGTGGGGGGTCACATGTTTCAGGGTCCATGGCTAATTTGTGAGACAGATTTTGTGTTTTGCTAGGGCCGCGGGGGTCAAAGTGTTTGCGTGCTGTTGTTTTCTGTGGCCGCGGTGGCGCGTGATTGTTCACGGAGGAGCCGCCGCCGCCACGAGGGGCTTCTGTGGTCGACTTGAAAGGGAGAAGGTGGTAATATGTATTGATGAAGACTCGCTGCCCTTCGTGTGGCCTTTCGCCCCGGAGACGGGGGATGTTGTTGACAGAATAGGTTTAGGGTGGATCACTTGACAGGACTTGTGTCCAACGTGGAGAAATGATCATTACCATCTGGATGAGGTGCCCGTAAAGCAAGAGGCTTGGATCACCATGGGCATTCAACATATGTATATATTTATTATGGTTCATGTATTGCTTTTCCTCCTTCCTACAATATCCTCAGCTTATTGATGGGCTTATGGGCTACCCAATATATAATCACACTAGGGTACACACATACACACATGCACGCATGCATGCACACACACACACAGACACACACACTTTTATCACAGTTATACATACATACAGCACTCTCATTATAACATTGGAACATGTCTCTCTTGCTCTCTCTCTCTCTCTCTCTCTCTCTCTCCCCCGTGGGGTGCTGTTCACGAATGAGCTTTGCTGTCACCTGCTAAACATCTCTGTTGGATCTGGTCAGATCAGCTGGAGGTATCTACAAGGCGGCGGTTGTAGTGTCTGTGTGTGTGTGTGTGTGTGTGTGTGCATTTGTGCCTGTGTGTGTGTGTGTGTGTGTGCAGGTGTGTGTGTGTGTGTGTGTGTGTGTGTGTGTGTGTGTGTGTCTGTATGTAGATTCAGCGGCCTGTAAAGCCTCTAGAAGGTTTGGAGTGTAGGATGGGGGGCGATCAGAAGGAGGGTTGGGGGGGGGGGGGGGGGGGGGGGGGGCGTGTTTGAGGGGGGGTGGGCTAGTTCAAATTTATTGCCCGTGTCAGCTGTGTCAAATTTGGCAAGCTCAAATGGTCATCTTTACAAATGGCTGAGGGCTGTGGCTCCAGGTCAGCAGGCTCTGTGGTGGTCGCTGAGAGCAGCCCAACTCAACCCAATGCACAACCAGTCTGGAACCGGCCTAGAGCTCATCTAGAACCAACACACAACCTATATACAACTGATCTCGCATGAAGCGCCGTCACCAACCAACCGATACCACTCCATCGATCTAAAACCACAAGCCACCCACCACCTCATCGTGTCATGAATCACCACTACAGCGAGACAGAGAATGCTCTGTGTTCCAGATCATCGCTCAGCAACATTCTCAGTTTGTGCCCCTTGGCAGTGGAACAAACTGGGGCTTGATGTCCTCGACTAGCCACCCTCCACAGGTACGACCAGACCAGAGAAGATACCTTGCCAGGGGTGGGTGGGGGGGGGGGGTGGAGCTGGATGGGGTCGGGGTTCTTCTTCATCTTCGCAGGGCTCCAGTAAAAAAGGGGAGACCACCCACTTTCTCCCCCACATTGTCTCTATTTTTGCAGGGCCAGAGTGGAGTGACCAGTTGCTGTTTATGACTGAGCTCTTTTTTTACGATGTGGCTGAAGCTGTCGAAGGACCACCAGTTCTCCTTTCACTGTCCGCCACGCCACGCTCTGGAGACACACAGGAACATGGACCTTGAAAAGAATTAGTTCCGCATCCACGGTTCCCACATAAGGAGGTTGCTTAAAGTGACTTAAAGTGACAGAGACGCAATTGAGAGATTAAAATAACTGTGGAAACACATATGGATGTAGTTCCATCAAAAACGTGATGAGGATACTAATAGTTAGTCGTTAAACAATAAAATATATTAAAAACAACCGAGTAAATCCCTGCTGTGTTTCCTGCTCTTTGACGGTCGGTGATGACGTCCGGTCATCAAAAACCAATATATAATATTTATACTAATGATAATAATATAGACCAGATGAATGGGTTGCATCACCCTGTTTCTAAATGTACATGTGTGTGTGTCTGTGTGCGTGTGTATATATTTGTGTACAGTCATGTGTAAAGTGTGTAAAGTGTGTACATGTGTGCGCGGGTGATGGGTGCTAGGTGGCCCCAGGGTGCCAGGTGAGCGCTGGGTGCGGGGGTGAGGGGGGGGCGGGTGCATGCGTGGCGGGGGCGGCGGGGGACTTTCGGGTGCTGCGCCGCTAGGTGCTGTCCGCCGGGTCCCGGGTGCTGAGCGTCGGGATACTTGGCACTGGGTTGAATGCCACAGTGATGAGACCAGCTCCTGCAAGCGTCCCTCGCCCCCGGGGCCCCTCGCTCAGCTCCTATACTTGGAATCTGGTCATAAGAGCCAAACATCCTCCAGAGCACTGCCACCTCAGTCCAGCCCCACGGGACGACCTTCCTGAACCCACCAGCCTGGATCAAAGAAACGCAGTGCTGACCGCTAATGGCTAACGGCTAACGGCTAACGGCTAACCGCTAAGAGCTACCTACTGACATCCGTATTAGCCTTGCTGGTAGCTTTCGTGACTCCTCAGTGTGAAGGAGAGCTCATGTTGAGCTGCAGGACTCTTATTGTGAAGGGGTGTCTTCTTGAGGGCAGTCTAGTGGTTATTGGTGATTGACTCCCAGCTGAAAGGTTCTGTGTTCGCCACACAATGTTCATGGTCTCCCTGTAGGCATCCCCGAGCAAGATGACCCCTAACCATGATACTTCATGTCTTCATGTCATGGCTAAATAGTAACCACAAATAGTAAATGTTGGGCTACGGGCTCTTAATGTGAAGGGGAGTTTGGGGATTTATTTTTAATGATATGAGCAGACATCATTGGATCGTATATCAGCAGACCTGGTGCACATTCTTCTGCCTGCCGTTGGCACACACACACACACACACACACACACCACACACACACACACGTGCGCAGGCAAGTACACACACACACACACACACACACACACACACACACCTACTCACGTGCACACACACATATGCACATACGTAACCACACACATACACACAACCACTCACATATACACACATACATATACGCACACGTAATTACACATGCGCACACCCACACTCAAGGCTATTATGGTGGGGCTATGATGACATCTCACAGCCCTATGTAAATAAATACACACAAACACACAAAGTCATACACACATACATTCGGACACATGCATATGCATACAGACACAAACACACACACACACACACACACACACACACACACACACACACAGCAAGCAGCATTTTCAAACATATGTTGGCTGTTTCTACTTTGAACCACAACAATACGTTAGTCCTCAGATCACATCTGTCCGTGTGTGTGTTTGTGTGTGTGTGTGTGTGTGTGTGTGTGTGTGTGTGTGTGTGTGTGTGTGTGTGTGTGTGTGTGTGTGTGTAGTGTGTGTGTGTGTGTCTGAGGGTGTGACAGAGTCTTTCTGTATGCATGTTTCTCTGTCTGTCTGTCTGTCTGTCTGTCTGATTGATGGTTGGCGTGATAGACGGGCGACAGGTAGTGACATCACCAACGGGGAAACAACAGATCTCTCGGTGCTCCGTGATCCAGGTCAACATGTCAGAGACGCCGCACTTCTAAGGCTGACCAACTTTATCGCCTTAACAGTGGAGGTGTGGATGGGGGGTGGGGGACGGTCTGTGTGTGTGTGTGTGTGTCTGTGTGTGTGTGATTGAGAGAGAGAGAGAGAGAGAGAGAGAGAGAGAGAGAGAGAGAAGAGAGAGAGAGAGAGAGAGAGAGAGAGAGAGAGTGGAGGTGGCAGAGGAGGAGGAGGGGTGCAGATTTGCAGTGTCAAAGCACTTTGAGGTTCACGTTACAAATGATGCAAAACCATGTGCCATCTTTGAAATTCAATTGACGTTGAATTGACCCACACTCTACTCCGTTCTTCTCTAATTGTGAATGCATGCGGCATGAGATGTGATTGCTGCGGGATGATGGGTTGATGGTGGTGATAAAAGCAGCCAGATTGATTTTTCTTATCTGATGGAAAAAACACATGATTTGTTCGCTGACATTGTTTGCGCTTACTTGACTTCAATGGAGATCGGAACAACGTCCTCGTGTTTATTCTTTAACACCTAATTAGCAAGCCTCTGGTGACCTTTTAGATACGTACTGTTCAATCTAAATCTTCAATCACGACGCTAATGCAAATGATTAGTGATAATGCGCGTCAAGAGAGAAAAATGAGACGGAAAGGAGCAATTACTGTATTGGGATATTCACGCGTCATTTACGCGTCGTGCGTAATTCTTTTTATTTTCAATTTTATTTATCTGCAAGATAAACTACTTAATTCACGTTTTGCATAGACATATTTGGGCGTAAAATGTGATCTTTTACCTTTGGTAGTATAGCTTTCCTTGAAACGGCATCAAAACATATTGGGTCTCATGCACTGCCCACCCACCATACAAAAAGTTCAAATTCCGCGCATGGGAGGGACTATGCCCCTCAACATTTAACCAGTGAGCAGCGGCAGCCCGGGGAGACAGAGGGCTTTTCAAACCACGGATGAACACAGCAAAGCCGGCGTGTCCTCAGCCGATACCTGAAATGCATCCGACTTGCGCATCGATGTGAAGAATTATAATGGATATTGGTGAATCTCT
>JAXIVH010000026.1:2550312-2660312 GCA_036785325.1 Urophycis tenuis | reverse complement strand
ATCGCTAATCCCCTCCCGTCATCTCTTGTCTCGTCTATTGATGCCTGGAGGTTGTATCCCCTGTGGTTCATTAAACGTACTCAGACATTGTCTCTTGTTTGTTGTACACTGTTTGTTACACCTCTTCTTCAATGGCGACGATATATGTGTTGTGTCCATTAACATACATAACAAACATAATATTATGAAAAAAAAACCCTGTACGTTACTATAAGATAAGATATGATTGATTGACCAATGTTAGGATGTGAAGAATTGTGAAATTCTCCAATTCAGGCCATGCAGGCAATATACATCAAAGCTGAGCAGTAAGAACACACATGTACCAGTTAAGTGCATGTCAAATTAGAAAATATATGCTATCTAATAAATTAGGCATCGAAAACCACAGACATTTTCAGAGATATTTCACACATCTCAGATGTCATACCTGTAGATGTGGTTTTGTGTTTATTGCTCGCGGTTTTTTTTTTTTTTTTTTTTTTTTTTTTTACAGCTCTAGCGCCCTCTAGAGGCAGAGCTCTGAGGTGAAACCAGGTCAGGTGGTCAGTCAGCTGATTCCCCCACAACCAGGAAGGAGATTGCACTTTTTCCCAGTGTTTGGAAAGAAAAGCCACCAGGCTATCTTAAAATAAACATACAACTGGCGTACCTTGCGCTGTTACATCCATTCTTTTTTATGTTTTAATAAAAACAACCCAGTATTAACACGCATTGAACATGTTTGGTGGTGCCGACGACGAGGATGGAGATTTCCTGTCTCCTTCGGGGGGGTAAGTTTTCCTTTCAGACCTACAAACCGTCCTAGCGTGGATATTTCCAAAGTTGACTTTGGTCAGGAACGGTTGTGTACTACGGCGGTCCCAGCTGAAGATCAATGGCACAGATCGATACACTGTACAACATTACTTCTCTTGCCTTGGCTTGCCTTGCCTTGAGAAGATTTGTCACATGTTTCCAACTACCATTCACAACGCCAGCCACAGTCCTGGCTTTTACCTTGCAAGAAACCTTCCCTTGGATATTTACAGTAAAGGTAGGGTAGGCATACATATAGAAACCCTTTTCTTTTCTTTTTTTTTTTTCTAATTTTTTTTAAATTTTTTAAAAGTATTTTGATGTTGAAGTAATTGAACGGGATGTTAGAGGCCAACTTGGGACTGACCGCTCTTGCCAACAAGGTAGACGGTACTCGGTTATGTCTTTTCAACGATATCAGACTGCACTGCAGCTGCATTACAGGTCACTGTCTTCCTAGCTCTCTCTATCTCTGTCTCCGCTGTCAGCAGATGAAAGCAATTCCCTTTGCATGAGCTGGGTGGAAAACAAATCTTCCTGAATCGAGTCATACGCCTGGATAGGGTTGTAGTCAGAGGTGGAGGAGGAGTGAACTGGCTGTACCAGGGTCACATGCTGCTAGTTAGGGAGAGGAGATAGATAGAGGGAGACAGACAGACAGACAGAGAGAGAGAGAGGGGGCAGCCCAACTTCACTCTGCTCTGGTCGGTGCCGTGAGAGGAGATGCCTCAGCGCCACGCCTGGCTTTCCATGCTGTGTCATGCTGCTCGGTCCTCCACCGAGGTGTGAGCTCCCCTGCTGCACAACAGGCCGGGACCCTCGCCCCGTGGTCAGACAGACAGACAGGCGGCGGCGGTCGCCTAGCTGGGGGGGGGGCTCAAGCGTCGAGGGGTCACCCAATGCCGGCGGACGGGTCTTCCTCCTCAGCCTCCTCCCCCCCCTCTTCCTCCCAGTTCCTCTCCGTGGGGGACGAAGGCCTGCTTGCGTTCACCATGTCGGTGGTGGGGAACATCGATGACTACTTGTGGAGGGAGTTCCAGGGGTCGGTATCATGCCCGTCTGGGTCCTCCTCCTCCTCCTCCTGCTCCACACCGGCTGTTATCGAAGCCTGCGGGACCAGCTGGGGCGTTTCTCTCTCTTCTCTCTCTCTCGCTGAACACGCAGAAATCTGATTTTTCTCTAGAGTTATTCAAGGGGGGGCGGCGTGACACACAGCCGCCACTTTGCAAGTTGACATGTTTTTGTCAGCGTCCAGCGGGAGGGTGTTGAAGGGTACTAGGAGCCGCGGGTGGTGATGTGGTGACGTGGTGCCAGTGAATGGAAAGAGGTCACCGCGGTCGACGACGGCAGCCCTTGTAGCGTACGACCGCCACGGTGCACTGCTGTAACTGTTAGGTGCTCCACGCCGGATTACAGGGTGTTAGGAAACGCCGCGGGTCGGAAGACGGAGAGATTTGAAATCCAAATGGGGATGCTGAGGCTTTGCATGAGCTGCTTTTTCTTACGTGTGTGTGTGCGTGCGGTGCATCATGCGGGTGATCGGCACACAGCGAATGGGTGTTTATTCACCGCACGTGATGTTGATTGCCTTTTGCAGCATTGTTTGTGACTTTTTATTGTGCTGGGCTTTGTCTTAGCACTTTTTTTTTTACACTTGAGTGGTTTGCAGGGCTTGACCCCCCCCTGCCCCGGCACGCAGCAAGCCTAAGCCTTCTGAAGGAACCGGTTTGGTTCACCTAACCGGAGGACACCTGTCCCTCGGTCACAGATAGGGTTCTGGAGAGGGAAGAGTCTGTGATGAGTCGTTGTTCTTGTTGTTGTTGTCTGGCCTCCACAGGGCCAAGCTGGCCTCCCTGTTCGGACTGGACCAGGCGGCCAGCCAGGGAAACGAATCCTTCCAGTACACGGCTCCCAAGCAGCCCAAGAAGAACTCTGGAGCAGGTAAGGACCAACAGAACTTCACCAGCAGAACCACATCCACCACCCCCACCATTTCATCCACAACCACCATATTCACAACCATCACATCCACAGTCTTACTGCATTTCAGCATTGAGATGACACACAAGCCATTGGCGGTACACTATACATGTGTGTCACTCACACAGCTGCCAGGCAGATGACTCAAGTCCTGATTAGCTTATTGATTTACATTGTAAATATAATCTTGATATATTTATTATAATATGATGTTATTGGATAGGCCTATGATCTTTTGTCCATGTGACTATATTGATAATATATATTTTTTGGAAACATTCTTGATTAGACAATTATATGTGCTGCTATACTTTTAATAACCCTTAATCTGTAGGCCTAATCAATGTTTCAGTGCCAAATTAAATGACTGTGAGAGCAGGACCTGGTTATGGTGCTGCTCGTGCAATTGATATTCAAATACCTATTAAGTCCACTAACGGCCCACTCATGTGGAAACCGATTGGAGGGGGGAAATCTGTGTACACACGTTCACATTCCGCCTGCACAGCCTCGTCCTGAACGAGGAGCCCAGGCGAGCAGGAGCACCATGGGCTGTAGTGACCCCTCACACCGCATAGCTCAGGTTATTGTGGAAGTTAGGACCAGACCTGAGGTCCAGACCTGAGGACCAGACCTGAGGTCCAGACCTGAGGTCCAGACCTGAGGTCCAGACCTCATGACCTCATAGCTGGCCGCGGTTAGGTGGTGCACATGTAGTGCGCCCTCGCTAGTGGCGGAGTAAATGCTCGGAAGTCCAGGCTTCCTTATTTGTACAAAACTGGGAAGTGGATGAGTAAAATGTATGTTTACATTAAACTCGAGTGCTCAAAACACAACGACAGAGTCGCATGACTCGGCGCCGCTCCAAAGTAACGCTTTCACTGTATTCACCTGAGGTGCAGAGATGATATGGATCAGAGATCAGAGAGGGGTGTTCTGGTTCTGGTTCTGCCGTGATTACGAAACCAACTGAACCGGGCTCGTCCTCCTCCTTCCCCAGGTCTGGCGAGTCAGAAACAGGCTCCGCCCCCTGGCGCACCAGCGGTTCTCCTGGCCACGGCGGTGCAAGCCTTCAGATAGTAAGCAGCTTGTCTCTCTAAGAACCCCCATTCTGTCTGGAGAACCTGGAGAACCTGGGTCACGGGCTATGTGTAGAATAGAACTGCTGAATTCCGCTGGACAGATGTGCCATAAGATAAGATAAAACGTTATTAATCCCCTAAGGGAAATTGGGTAATGAACCATAATGAACCATAATGATTACAAGGAAGCCTAAATTATAGGAGTTCAGTCAGAACTGATATGTGAATGTCATGTATCCACGTGTTGCCCAGTATTCACAGACCGTACGCGAACAGAGAAACCACGTATATATCTCCTCTGTTCTCCTTCCCAGTATAAACGGACAGTATGTGAACCAGGGTAAACTGGGAGCTGCTGTCCTGGGGAATCACTCTTCAAAAGAGGTGAGCTCCACTCGGTTCTTTCAGATCACCAGGCGGTCTTCACGATCCTGATGGTAAAAGTCTATCTCTGTGTTTGGATATCTCTCTCTCTCTCTCTCGCCTTCTTTCTCTGTATCCTAACTCTGACCTGCAGCACAAACTCCTGCTGTACATGAGCCAGCAGAAGCAGGTGGCCGCAGCTAAGATCCACGCGGGCTTCGTCTTCACGGTGAGTTCTGGGGGAGAACACATCGACCCACGGCCACACCGAACCCAGATACAGTGGTGTGCATTGTAGTGTGTCGACAGCTCAAGACAAACAACACCGAGATGCAATCGCTTTCTCCATAGTTCTTAAAACTCTTGCATACTCCTCTAGTTCTTACTCCCAACCCCATCTGTGTCTCCATCTCACTTTCTTTATATATATACAGTATATACAGTATTATATACCTCTCTTTAAGTGCTCACTGATCACTTTAGTGGTCACTTTGTAACTTGGACATTCACTGATTTACTTCACTTACCTTTATATGCTATTTATTTGTGTATGCTATTTACGTATATACAGTACATCCCTAGATGTATGTATATTTATGTATATTTTTGCATATTTTTACATTATATATTTATATTTATATTTCACTCTTAAAACACTTCTATACTGTTTTTCTTTTCCCTTTAACATTCAACTGGAGTATTTGTAACAAATGCAATTTCCCTCAGGGATCATTAAAGTATTTCTGTCTGTCTGTCTCTCTGTCTGTATATCTATATGTCCTCTCTACCCCACTTGACGCTTCTCTCCCTCTCTCTGCACATCTTCATCCACCCCTCTCTTCCTCAGGTCCAGCCCAACAACTACTGCACGTTCTACGACGACCAGCGCACCAACTGGTCGCTGATGTTCGACACGGAGAAGGCGGCGTCTGACTTCTGCAGGGAGGTACGGCCCCGCCCCCCATGCCGCCACCCCCCCACGCCGCCACCCCCCCACGCCACCCGCTAATAGAACCGTGATTAGATCGTCTCCCAGGGACCTGAAAGATAAACCGCGTTAGGACGTAACCAAGTTTAATCCCCCGCGAGTGATCTATTGAATTGTGGATGGGCGCCGCGGACGCCATGCGTTAATTGGAACTCAATGTCCCCCCGCGCCGCCGGGCTTAAGTGGCGTCACGGTCCGTTAGCGGCGGCCCGTTTGAAACGGTCTGAGGGTTATGTGTTCTTTTGAAGAACAGCGCTTCGGGGCTTTTCCGTGCGTCAGAACATCCGTAAGTTCGGGGTCTGTTGAAAGGGTAGCAGTCTTGACACTCGAAAGGAAGCCTTGAGTCGATGGTCTAATGACTGCATTTCCGTGAGATGAGTTACAAGCTGCTTGATGCAGCCCAGGACTCTCCATCCAGAGAGGTTTTCTAGCGACAAAAAAGGATGGAGGAGTGGATAGTCAGGTGTAGTTTGTCAATTCAATGTCATTACAACAGGGCCAGGTGGTGAAATGTTTTTAACCCATTGGTGTGATAAGATACATTGAAAAGTCAAAGTGAACTTTATTGTCAATCCTACCATACAATTAGTGCAAGTAATTATACAGAGGATCGAAATCAAAACTCCAAATGTGCAATAAATTGTAACAGACAACATATAACATATAACGTATCCAATAACAAAACAGTGCAATAACAAAATAGTGCCTATATACACCCAGACAGACAGTGGGTGTATGCATTTTAGGAAGTACAAAGTTCACAGTGAAATATGGAAACTATCTATGTGCACAATGTCCGTATTAGCAATGTAAATGTGAAGACAGTTGAGGTAGACGTTATTGACAGTATATGCTACTTTATTGAAACAATACATTATTGACCATTATTATTGACCATTGTGACATTGCTGCAGGTGTGTCTGGCCAAGGTGAACAGTGCCCCCACCCTGGAGGGGGTGGTGGTGCAGGAGCTGGGCCTGGGGGAGGGTCCCACGGTGGAGGCTGGAGACTCCCTGGAGGTGGCCTACACCGGCTGGCTGCTCCAGAACCACGTCCTGGGTCAGGTAGGCTACCGCTAGCACCTCCACCCAGAGCCATGTTCTGGGTCAGGTAGGGTACCACTAGCACCTCCACCCAAAGCCACGTCCTGGGTCAGATAGGGTACCACTAGCACCTCCACCCAAAGCCACGTCCTGGGTCAGGTAGGCTCCCACTAGCACCTCCAACCCAATGCCACGTCCTGGGTGAGGTAGGCTACCGCTAGCACCTCCACCCAGAACCACGTCCTGGGTCAGGTAGGCTCCCACCACTAGCACCTCCACCCAGAGCCATGTCCTGGGTAAGGTAGGCTCCCACCACTAGCACCCCCACCCAGAACCACGTCCTGGGTCAGGTAGGCTGCCACTAGCACCTCCACCCAGAGCCATGTTCTGGGTCAGGTAGGCTACCGCTAGCACCTCCACCCAGAGCCATGTCCTGGGTCAGGTAGGCTACCACTAGCACCTCCACCCAGAGCCACGTCCTGGGCCAGGTAGGCTCCCACCACTAGCACCTCCACCCAGAGCCACGTCCTGGGTCAGATAGGGTACCACTAGCACCTCCACCCAAAGCCACGTTCTGGGTCAGGTAGGCTACCACTAGCACCTCCACCCAGAGCCACGTCCTGGGTCAGGTAGGCTACCGCTAGCACCTCCACCCAGAACCATGTCCTGGGTCAGGTAGGCTACCACTAGCACCTCCACCCAAAGCCATGTCCTGGGTCAGGTAGGCTGCCACTAGCACCTCCACCCAGAGCCACGTCCTGGGTCAGGTAGGCTACCGCTAGCACCTCCACCCAGAACCATGTCCTGGGTCAGGTAGGCTACCACTAGCACCTCCACCCAAAGCCACGTCCTGGGTCAGGTAGGCTACCGCTAGCACCTCCACCCAGAACCACGTCCTGGGTCAGGTAGGCTGCCACTAGCACCTCCACCCAAAGCCACATTCTGAGTCAGGAAGTGACCGCACGTTCGATGCTGGCAACGATGCTATGGCTTCTGGCTGTCTACACTGTCCTGTCCTTAAAGGCACAAAAAGTCCATGCAATTTTTTTTTGACCATTTTTTTTATAGATCTATAACAAATGTATTGCAGAGTTTAAATAAGAGTTTATTTGTAATTAGCTCTTCAACTAAGTCACATGACATCCTATGGACCAATCACGGTGTGGCGTGTCTGTTGCAGGTATTTGACTCCAACGTGAACAAGGACAAGCTACTGAGGATGAAGCTAGGTTCGGGCAGGGTGATCAAAGTGAGTCCCTCACATACACATAAACATCCCACTTTTCAAGCTGTTTGCTCCTGTCATCTTTGTTGATGTTTACTGTTGTTTTTCTTTGTCTCTCTCTTTCTCTCTCTCTCTCTTGCTCAGGGTTGGGAGGAGGGCATGGTGGGGATGAAGAAGAGTGGGCGTCGCCTGATGGTGATCCCGCCCACTTTGGCCTACGGCTCCAAGGGATTGGCCGGCCGCATCCCGGCCGACAGCACGCTGGTGTTTGAGGTGGAGCTCCGACGGGTGAGTCGCCGCGGTTCATCAGCACGCCGCGCTGCTGTTTTACATACCAAACGTGTATTGTGGTTCTCCTGGATAGACTTTGTTCATACCTGGTTACCACCTGGTTACCACCAGGTATGAAGTAAGTGATTTAGAGTTGGTTGATTTATTTTTTTTTGTCAGTTAAAAAAATATATTTTTAAACAATTTTCCATTTACAATGGGAATCCCCTGCCTTTTCAAAGCATTCTGAGTCAGATTCCGATTTCTTTATTGCCTACCAAAAAATAACTAAAAACAACAGCAAACAAAAAAAAAGTGTTTGAACACAGCGCTGTGAATCACCTCGCCTGGTCTGGTTCTGTCTGGTCAGCCGGGCCTACTGGTTAGGGCTTCGGACTTGTAACCGGGGGGCTGCCGGTTCGAACCCCGACCAGTATGAACGGCTGAAGTGCCCTTGAGCAAGGCACCTAACCCCTCACTGCTCCCCGAGCGCTGCTGTTGCAGGCAGCTCACTGCATCGGGTGTAAGTGTGTGCTTCACCTCACTGTGTGCCTCACCATCACTGTGTTCTGAGTGTTTCACTAATTCACGATTGGGTTAAATGCAGAGACCAAATTTCCCTCACGGGATCAAAAGAGTAATTTTTCTTCTTCTTCTTTTTCTTCTGGGGTCCTCAGGTGAAGCTAGCCAGGGACGGCGGGTCTGACCTGGCCAGTGCCGCCCCCTCCCCCGGCTCCTCGCTGGCTCCTTCTCCGGCCCCCAGCATGGAGACCCCGGCCCCCGACAGCCCTGCCCCCACGACCAGCTCCGGCCCGGGAAGACCTGGGTAAGTGGGAGGGGGGTACGCGGAGCCGAGAGAGCTAACGGCTAGCGCTTACGTCCTGTTTATTTTTGTGTTTGGTTGCTGTCGTGGAAAGTGTTGTCGGTTGGTTCAAAGCAACTGCAGTTTGTGTCAGAGATCTTGGGTTTGAATTATTTGTGTTTTTGGGGTCGGGATGTTTGACTCCCAGGCCAGAGGTTTTGCGTTCAAAAACCCAACGTCCGCTGTCTTATGTGTTGATGGGTAAAGATACTTTAAGCCCTACCTGCTCCTTAATGAAATGTATCTGAATTCACTGTCAGCCTCTCCTACATTATTAAACAGTAGTAAATAGTTAATTTCACGGGAAGGCATTTTTTGTTGTCTTTGTGTTTCTCCAGAGAACCGCCCCTGCGAGCCAAGTCCAACTCCCTCAGTGAACAGCTGGCGGTGAGACACCTTCTTTTGTTGCTTCTTATGTACATAATTATATAGATGTATTGCTCTATACGATATCTGCTTGTTTTTAGATGAAGAAGAAGAGTGAGAGTCTAAAAGTTATATATATATATATATATATATATATATATATATATATAGGGATGTCCTTTAACATCGGCCGATATTAGCCTATTTTTGTAATATCTGTTCATATCGTTATCGGTTTTACCACTGATAATGTGCTTGTGCATAAATATGGTACTTTTCCATGAGTTGAAGTAGTGTCCTTCTTTTTTATAGACATTAATTTGTGGAATGCATGTAGTGGGGCATCACCATAAAAGTAGGTGATGTGTTAATTCCACAACAGGAGATATGCGACCTAAAATTAGTCTGGGCAAAAAAAAAAAAGCCTGCATATCGGTATAGCATATCGGTTGATATTGGAATCGGAAATTAAGAATTTGGACAATAACGGCTATTGGATATTGGCAAAAAGTCAATATCGGACATCCCTATAGCTCTAACTGTAGCAACAACTCAAGCCACTAGAGGCTGCTAATGGGAAAATGTACATAATGCAGGGGTTAAATAAATGTGAAAAACCTACTGAATAGTAACTATCGACCATTCACCCCTCTGTGTTTCGTTTCCGTGGTAGAATCCCGACACTGCCAAAGCCAAGCTCATCTCTCGCATGGCCAAGATGGGCCAGCCCATGTTGCCCTTCCTAGCGGGGGGGTCCGGGCAGCCGGAGTCCAGCGACTCAGAGCTGGAGGTGAGGAGAGATCACCTTTTGTGAATTGAAAACCCCTGGAGTCCGCGGGGAGCGCTGCATCCAAGCACACAAGGTTCATGCTTAGCGCTTCACGTAGGACGATCACGAAACCACAATGGATGTATGTGTTCCCCCCCACCCCCACCCCCACCCAGGACTCCAGTGTGTCCAGGGGGAAGGAGAGAGGAGACATATCAGCTCCTGTTCAGATCACCTCTAACCCACCCACTGCCACACAAGGTCTGGGCCTCAGGACATGCACACGCATGCACACGCACACGCATGCACACGCATGCACACGCACTGTACTAATGGCAAACGTTGAAAAAGACTTGAACCTCTCTTTTAGATGAACTCATCGCCCCGTGTGAATGAACTGTAACGGTTGTAATCTCATGGGTTTGTGTTCTAGCGCCAGTGCATCCTCATCCTCACATGGTCCAGCATTCTGCCTTGATGCCCGTCGCCCCTCAGCATGCTGGGATACCAGGCTCAGGCCTCGCCTTCCAGGTACCACGCCCCCCACTCCCACCTTCCCTGCCTCTCTCCTGTGTGTGTGTTTGATCGATATGTGGTTTGTCTCTGATGGTTATATCTGTGTTAAACATTTACTCTGCTCTTCTACTCTGCATTCTGCTCTACTCTATTCTACTCTACTCTCTACTATCCAGAAAGCTATACATTCATGGTCTTTTCATGACCTCTTCTTGTCCTGTGCAGCCCTACTCGTACACCAGCCAAACCGCCGTGGCGCCCTCACAGCTCCAGCCCATGGGCGCCATGGGCGCCATGTACCCCGCCCAGAGTGTCTCCTACATGGGTAAGTCCTGCGGCCCCCGCCCCCCTGACCCTGGAGGGACCAGAATAGTGGTACACTACTGTGTGTGGGTGCATGTGCGTGTGCGTGTGCGTGTGCGTGTGTGTGTGTGTGTGTGTGTGTGCGAATACATGTCATTAAGGAGCCGGTAGGGGCGATGGTGGCGCCCCTGGAAACCAGCCATAGGGTCGGTGGTTCGATTCCCCTCCTCCAACTGTCCACATGTCAAAGTGTCCTTGAGCAAGACACTGAACCCCAACTTGCTCCCCGGGCCCTGGACATAGCAGCCCACTGGTCCTATGTACCATAGGATGGGTCAGATGCAGAGAACAAATTTCGTTCCCGTATCTAAAAAAATACTGGGAATGACTAAAAATTGAATCTAATCTAATTTGGGTTTGAAGTCAGTGAGCACCCTAACCATTAGATTATCATAGAGTCCATAAAGGGGTTGTGTAGTGTGCTCTTATTCCATGCAGATGATAGAATTGTAAAATATATTATTACCCTACCCAGGCTCTGGTGATGTCACTTCCTTCCTGATGACAGAGGCCCGGCAGCACAGCACCGAGATCCGATTGGCCGTCGGCAAAGTAGCCGATAAAGTGGACCAGCTGAGCTCAAAGGTTGCAATCAGTACTTTATCGAAGCATGAACACGCGTACACGCGCGCCTGAATATCCACTGAACAGGAAGTGAGTTTGATGTGCGGTGTTCTCTGTCTCCCTGTGTCAGATGGAGGAGCTTAATCGGCAGGGCAGTCTGTCAACAGGCATTTCCACCGCCTCAATGGAAACCTCCATGATCATGCACAGCATCCAGAGACTCGTTCAGGTGCCCTGCTGCATCCCAACCTAGCATTCTGCATCCCGACCTCGCACGCACGTAGCATTCTGCCACACTTTGTAGCATGTTGTCGTAGCATTCTGTAGCATGCTGCAACACACAGTAGTATCACTTTAGTGGTCTTTACCGGTATGTACAGATCTTTACTGGTATGTACAGGTGTTTAATGGTATTAATTGGTCTTTATTGTCTTTATTGATCTTTACTGGTCTTTACCGGTCTTTACTAGTCTTTACTGGTTTTAGTGACTCTTTAGTACTCTTTGTAAGTCGTTTTGGATAAAAGAGTCTACTAAATGTAAATGTAGTGATCCATGTTTTGTTGTGTTGCAGGAAAACGAGTGTCTGAAGAAGGAGGTGTTTGAGAAGAGCGGCCGCATCGAGGAGCAGAACCGAAAGATCGGGGATCTCATCAACCAGAACCAGAGGTGAGCTTCTGGAGGACTGGACCCCTCAGAGTAAATTCAGGAGGAGCGAGGGGCTAGGGGGGCATCTTGTTCAGGGATGTACCGACTCTGGACACTGGAGATCAAGCAGACAAGCGATCATGCTAAGTGGTTCAGACAGAGGTTGACATGATGGTGCGTGTGACGGAGCAAATGAAGTTGTCTGGTGTGGTGTGTTCAGACACGTGGAGCAGAGCAACCTTCTGATGGAGCAGAGGAGCGACTCCCTGAAGACGTCCAGCCAACAGAACCACACGCGCCTTCTGGAGGCGGAGCAAGACAAGGTGTGTGCTCATTGGTCCACGGTGACGTCACGTGGTGTGGTCTGTCATGCCGTCCCTTCGCCGAGGGATCCTGATGTTGTTGTCTAATGATCGGATGTTTGGGATGGAAAATAAACAACATGGTATTGTGATATTAATGATGAGGAATCATACACAATATCCACATTTATTATTTGTGATTTACTATGTAAATATTCACTATGTTAGTAATTTAAAAGATGCTATTACCCAGAGCAACTTGCAGTGTAGATGTATGTCATTAATGAGCAGGAAGACGACACTGAAGACTGAGTCAATCCCCCACCCCCACAAAAAAAACATTGTATAACATATTGGCTGTGGTATCACTGGGTGTTTCCCAGCTGTCCGATGGTTGAGAGGAAGAGGAGAAGGAGGAGGAGGAGGAGGTGGAGCAATGGGGAGGTGGTTCTCTGTAACTTCCTAAACTAACTAAACTAAAGCAGTTTAACCTGCACTGCTCTCTGAACCCGTCCTGACCCACTTACTGTCGGTTCTTAACGGCTCTGTCTTCCCAGCATGCTCTGCTTCAAGACCTAGGCCCTGGCCAGGTGAGACTGGTTTCCTAAATCTATCAATCACTCTCTCACCTCTAACTATATCCCTCCCTATCTCTATACCTCTGTCTTTTCATCCCTTACTCCATCTCTATATCTTTTTTTTTCTATTTCTTCAGCGCTCTATCTCTCTCTTTGTCTCGCTTTCCCTCCATCGCAATCTCTCTATCTTTCCTGGTCCAAACGGTGTTTGCGATACAGAAGTTATCAGTTATTATTAGTGTTCATTTGAACACAGTGTGCCAGTCAAAAACCGAAAGACTGAAAAACCATCCAACACCTTCTGATCAAGATCTTAGCATCTTCCATCACCCATCAGAGCAGCATAAAACACATCTCACCGGAACGTTAACCCAAATCATCTTTTTCTCTTTTTCTCTCTCTTCCTCTCCTTTATCGTTATTTTCATAAGTCATAAGTTCATCCACCCTTGCCTCGTCTTTCTCTTACCGCCCCCCCCCCCATTCATCATCCCTCTCGTCCCCCTCCCATCCCAGCAGGTTAGCTCTGCGTGCGGCCATCATCACAGCTAGCATCATCAGGCTAGCGTCATCTCTAGCGCCATCACCGAGCCACTCACCGAGAGAACCGCCAGCGTTTTCTCTGTCCTCTCCATGTCATGTTCTATGTTGGACTGTTACTGTAAGAACTGCTCCCCCCCCCCCCCCCTCCCTCCTCCTCCTCCCCCACCCATCCCTCCCCCTCTACCCTGCTCTCCCTCCCTCCCTCCCTCCCTCCCTCCGACAGGTGCGTCTAACAGAGGACCTGGCGTCAACCGTGGCCCGCGTGGCTCAGCTCCAGCTGGACGCGGCCTCCCACCAGCAGAGGGCGGCGGAGCTGCAGATCAAGCTGTCGACCGCCCTGCAAGAGGGCGGCGGCCAGGTGGAGCGCATCGCCGCCCTGGAGAACCAACTGGAAGGTCGGTTGACCCGTCTCTCTCTCTCTCTCTTTCTGTCTGTCTGTCTGCCGGACTGGCTCCGGTCGTCTCTCTGTCTAATCAGATTATTCGATGACGCTATCGCGCCGAGCTCTGTACCATGTGAGTCTCATCAGGTCATTAATTGGTCCTGAATGTCGGCGGCTGTCCGGCGCGCACGCGAAACACAGAGCGTTGTGTTTCCTCACGAGACAAGACTTTCTTCGGCCGTCAGAGCGCTGAATTGTCCGAACACAGTCACACACACAGTCTCTTAAAGTGCATGCATTGTTGTCAGCTGGTAGACCACTTGCGCTAGTGAGGCTAGATGAGTTTAGAAGGTTTAGCACACTAAAAAGGACCGCACCATTACGCCATGCCTCCGCCCTGCAGAGCTAAAGGAGAGCCTAGCATCCCTCCAGACTCAGTACCGCGCGGAGAAGCAGAGGCGTAAGGAGGGGGAGCAGGCGCTGGGAGACGCCAAGGAGGAGCTGCAGGACGCCCGCAGTGACAAGGACAACCTGGAGAGGGTGGGCGTCTCCTTCACACTGGCGTCAGCATCTTCGCCCTGTCCAATATTGTATCATGATGAAGTGCATGCATATAAAGCACAGCAGTCTTTATTAGTATTTATTATTATTCCCTCAAGGGGGAATTGATGTTGCAGCAAGCAGCAAACAAAAAAACACACAAAACAACAACACAAACACAATCCAAGTTTGTAATCTATAAATATAGATTCTACATATAGGATAATCTCCCCATGTATTGTATCACATCATGTAAGATATAGGAGCATCATACTTAAATCACATGATCACATTGGAGCATATAGGATGACCATCCTACCCTATATCACATTGTGTAGATTCTACTGTATATCTGCTCTCATGTCATAATCTGAGATTATGATGATGTAGGCCCTTATAACACCATGCCTGTATATACCCACCCCCCCCCCCCCCCCGCCTCCTCAGACGCTGGCGGACAGGAAGAGGAAGTGGCAGGAGGAGCGGCAGCGCCGGGACGAGGAGGTGGAGGAGGTGCGGAGGAGCAGCCAGGAGGAGGCAGACGGTCTGCGGGCTCAGCTCCGCAAGGCCAGGAGCAGCCACGACGGAGCCGCCTCGGAACAGGTTGGTCACATGACCCGGTCACGTGACCACCCCTGCCGGTCACATGACCCGGTCACGTGACCACCCCGCGCCGCTCCCCGATGACACTATTCCCGTCCTGGAGTCGCTCGGTCAAGCTTGTGTGCTTTTCAGGGTTTGGAAGACGCTATACTGCCCCCTTGTGTACATATGAAGGGCTACTGTAGCATCAAGTATAACCTCCATCGATTAACAAAGGAGAGCTCATGGCTTTCGGACGCTTGTCCCTGATGGAGGCGCTACAGCACAGGATAGTTCTCAGGTCAGGGTGAACCCGTGCACCTGCCTTGTTTGCAAATATTTGTACACTAACAGGTTGTGTGTGTGTGTGTGTGTGTCAGCTGTCCCAGCTACAGGCGGAGCTGGAAGAGGAGTGGCGGGGGAGGAGTGAGAGGGCGCTTGCTGCATGCAGGGAGCAGCACAGCCGGGAGGTGTCAGAGCTGTCGGAGCAGAGGGAGGCTCTGGAGCAGAGGGTGGGCCAGCTGCAGGACAAGGTGACTAACCCCCAGGAGGGAGGGATTAGTGATCAGGGCTCCATAAGTGATTGATTAGCGATTGAATGGTCTCGTCTACAGGGTGAGGTGTCGACATTCTAAGAGGGACAGTGGTGAAAGTGACGAAGAGTTGTACATGTTTTACATGTTTTGATATTCTTCTTAACTGATTGATTTTTAATCTGCCCATGTATTCACTGCTAAATGAAATGTATCTCCCACAGACAAATGAACATGCACTAACCTATGTCACTAACCTCACAGAACACATACATATTCATAATGTTGTAAAGTGGTTATCAATTCCTGAGAACTTTTGCACCAGACTAACCACACTTCTTCCTGCCTGTCTTCCATCCTGCTATTCTGTCTCCCTGTCCACCCGCCCCCTCCCTGTCTGCCTGCTTCCCAGCTAGCATCGTTGAAGCAGGCCAGAGATGCAGAGCAGATGGATTCACAGCATCAGGACCACAGCCAGGAGCTGCAGCATCTGCAGGAGAAGGTAACAGTTCCTCCTCAAACACCCCTTTCTGCACAACCCCAAATACTGCCTCCTTTATCTGGATAGACTGGCACCTTTTTTCACAACCCCAGGTACCTCCGCGGCCATCTAGATAGACATTGCACCTTTTATCACAACCCCAAATACTGCCTCAGTCATCCATCTAGACACACACCTTTCATCACAACCCCAGGTACTACCTCAGCTATCTAGATGGACACAGAGCTTTCATCACAACCACATTACCTCATTGTTCTGCCCACCAAGGAGGTAGCTTTTTCTCTGTGTTACAATTTTGGCCCACTCTCCTGGTTCTCAGGTTCTTTTTTTTTTTTTAATTATTATAAAATATGTTATCGTGCACAGGGGGACCTGCTTAGGCAGAGCCACCAGGTTATAGCCACTGAGAGATCCCATTTGAGGGCTTAGCACACTGGTTATGGCGTTTACATGGCCACTTACTACTTACGTAAGCGGGTTATGATCCGTTGAAAAGAGAATGGAGGCGAGGTGCAGGTGGAAGACGTTGACAGTGCTGTGTGTTGTGGTGGCGGTGGCGGTGGCGGTGGTGGTGGTTCTCAGTACGCAGCGTTGGAGCAGCGGTCTGCAGCGCTGAGGGAGACCCTGCAGGGGAGGGTCTCTGAGCTGGAGGAGAAGGTGGAGGAGCGCGGAGCGGTGGATACGGCTGGAGAGGTGAGCGCTCTCTCTCTCTCTCTCTCTCTCTCTCTCTCGTTCTCTCGTTCTCTCCTTCTCTCCTTCTCTCCTTCTCTCCTTCTCTCCTTCTCTCGTTCTCTCGTTCTCTCCTTCTCTCCTTCTCTCCTTCTCTCGTTCTCTCTCTCTCTCTCTCTCTCTCTCTCTCTCTCTCTCTCTCTATCTCTGTTCCTCTCTATTTTTCTCTATTTCTCTCTGTTCCTCTCTATTTCTCTGTTTCTCTCTCTCTCTCTCTCTCTCTCTCTCTCTCTCTCTCTCTCTCTCTCTCTATCTCTGTTCCTCTCTATTTCTCTCTGTTCCTCTCTGTTCCTCTCTATTTCTCTCTGTTCCTCTCTGTTCCTCTCTGTTCCTCTCTATTTCTCTCTCTCTCTCTCTCTCTCTCTCTCTCTCTCTCTCTCTCTCTCTCTCTCTCTCTCGCACTTCTCTATTTTTCTCTTCCTGTATTTGTCTTTTTTGTGAATCAATTGTTCAATGGAATATGTTGTATACATAAAATATAGCTGGAACTTCTGATTCGGCCATTTTAGATGGACCACAATGACCTTATTATTGTAGTTAATGGCCTCATTGGGTCTGGTGTGGGCTTCCAGGAACACGCATACGTGCACACATATAGACAGCCATACACACACACACACACACACACACAGCCTTACTAATGTACGCACGGACGATGCATCCTGTGTGTGTGTGTGTGTGTTTGTGTGCTGACGTGCAGGTGAAGCGGGTGATGAACGGGGTGTTCCAGTCACTGAGGGGTCAGTTCCAGGTGGAGCAGTCCTACCCCGGCCAGGTGGTGCTGGGCCTCATCGTCTCCACCATCAAGGTACCGAGCTCTGGGGCCGCACGACACTTTGACCCAGTTTCCACAGCTTTCATGTGGACACGACACAGAGTGAAATAACGGCTCCAGAATGGATGATTTCATTACGTCATTTTTGTTTTCACTTTTGATTTTCTACCTAATGAAATATCTGCCAACCAAAAGGCACTGGGTTTGATGCCAAACCTGTATACGCATCATTGCGCAAGATTTCCCTAGCCCCTACCTGAAGAATAGCTTCTATCCCTGGGCCACGAGGTTACTGAACTCTGCACCTCATCTTCCTATCTCACCCTCATAATTGTACGCACTGTGTCACTTTTATATTTATCTACAGGTCACTTGATTTTCTATTTTTATTCTTTTTTTAATCTTCTATCACTTTATATTTATTTCCATTCATACCCTCATTTGCAATACCAATAATAGTCATTCCGAATGTGTGTCTGCACTGTTCTTAAGTATGTGTGGGCCATATCACTATTTTTATGGCCTCTTTTCTTTTCTCCCTTTCTCCCCTTCTCCGTTTATCGTTTTGTTTTCAAAACAAATTGAATGCACTACTACTATGGCAGCTACTACAATCTCATCATGTCTTGGATATGATGACAATAAATACTAGAATCCTTGCATCCTTGAATCCTGAATCCTCCGTGATGGCCAGTATCTGCAACAAAATGACTTGGGATCAGAGCGTCTGCTGATTTGAGTGAACGGTAAAATTGATTGATTTCTGTGTGATATTTCCAGAACGTGACTCTCCAGCTCCTCAGTGGCTCTGACACACCGGCGGTTAAACGTGGCCAGCAGGAGGAGAATGATGATGAGGAGGAGGAGGAGGACGACGAGGACGAAGAGGAAGAACAGGAAGAGGAGCAGACGGAGGACAAGGAAGGGGACGCGAAACAGGGAGACGCCGTGCGGCAGGTGAACGGCGAGGAGGGAACGGAGGACACCAAGGAAGACGAGGAGGAGCAGGCGCTGCAGAACGGAGACTCGGGAACGCGAGCGAAGGACGCTGTGTCGGGGGAGGAGGAGGAGGCGGCCGTCGCCGTGGAGACGAAAGTCGTGCCGAGCCCTGCGCGGGAAGAGGAGGAGAAGCCGTCGGGGGCGTCTGAAGCGTCTGAACAGACCGAGGTCGAGTCGACCGGCGCTCTCTCAGACGGACAGGATGCGACGACGTCCCCGCGGGAACCGGAGCAAGGAGGGCGCTCGCCAGCCGCGGCCGACCCGAAACCAAGCCCCGCCCCCCGGCAGACGGAGGAGCGCGCCGGCTCTTCGGAGACTCAGCCGAGCTCCGGGGCGGACCCGCCGGGGAGCGAGGTCGCGGCACCCGCCCCCCCGCCGGGAGGGGGCGGAGCCAGCACGGACACAGAGGAACCCCTGGGTGCCGTCACCGTGACGACCGAGAAACGGGCCGGCCCTCCGATACATCCCCCACCCCCGCCCAACTCCCTTCCGGCTGGCGCCAGGTAGGACTTTTAGTTTGGAAAACCTTGTGTCTGTCACTTCCCCTCCCTCATGCATGCTTATTATGCGATAATTGCTGCTCTTTATTTTACACTGTCCCTCCCTCCTCGCATATGCATGTATACATGTAGGTATATGTATGTATATATGTCTGTGCGTATACATATATGATGTGTAAATAACTGTGTTACTTGTATACACACATCATATATAACATGTCTATATTGGTACCCGTGTCTCATTGGTCAATCCCTCCCCCCTCCTCACCTTTCATTGGTTTTCACCCCCTCCTCTTTTAACCGTGCACCGACACACGCTTGTCACACACACGCACACGCACACACACACGCACACCCCTGTACCACCACCCCCTCAGTCGGTCTGGCGGTCATGGTGAGGAGGAGGAGGAGGAGGACGAGGAGGAAGAGGAGAAGGTGAAGGCAGTTGAAGAGGAGTTTTTCCAGAGCACAGCAACAACCAAATCCACGCTGCCCCCACTCAACCACCAGGAGGAGGAAGAGGAGGAGGAGGAGATGGTAAGGAGGAATCTGTCGAGCTCTGTATGTAGCTCTGTCAGAACCGACTCCCCCACACAGCACACACACACACACAGCACAGCACACACACACAGCACCCCCCCCCACCCCCCTTGCTACTAACTTCTGTTTTGTTACGTGTATGAGTTGCAACGTGTCATCGTTGAGCACCATAGCTTTTTATTAAACGTTTATGTCTGCACTGGCATATATGTTTTTTTTTTTTTTACCTTCTTAGACCTGTGTTTTGCATTTGTCTTTTTAGAGTTATTCTCCCCGTTATTGATTGTCCCTTTTAAGTCTCATTTAAAGTGTTATTTCTGCCCATGTACAGCATTCTGAATGGCCCTCTACTTGGAGGTTTTCGTGTCATTAAACTAACCATATTTATGTACCACTGTTCTCAACACTCCAAGACACTTTTCTAAATAAGACATCCGATACAAGAGTGTAAAAAAACCTTACAAGCAAATGTAAAAAAAAAAAATCAATCAGCTAAAATCATTATCAACATTATCAAGTCAAGTATCATTATCACTGTCATCATCATCTTCATCATCCCTTGGGGGCCCTCGGGGGGGCGGGGGGTTCCTGAGGGAGCCCCCCCCCCCCCGGGACCCCTGTGTCATGGTGAACGTGTCTCCCCCCCGCCCCCCCAGAGTCTGAAGGGCCGGCCGCCCCCCACCCCGCTGTTCGGCGAGGACGATGATGACGCCGACGACCTCGACTGGCTGAGTTGAGGCCTGCCGCTCGAGCAGCAGGGGGGGGGGGGGGTCACCGTGTTTTTTAATTTGAACGCTACGTTTTTTTTTTTTTTTTTTTTTTTTTTAACGTTCCTTCGTGTGGGGTGGAGCTTCTCTCCAGGACGACTGAACGGGCCCTGGGCGACCCGAGGAGAAGTGGAGATTAACACGCGCGTGTGTGTGTGTGTGTGTGTGTGTGTGTGTGTGTGTGTGTGTGTGTGTGTGTGTGTGTGTGTGTGTGTGGTCCGCACAGCGATGACAGAGGAACTGTGCTTTTTCAGTTGGTGCGACGGCCTTTTCCCGGTGGTTGTGTCGAGTCTTTTGATGAATGTCTTTCATTTCATTTTATTTTATTTTTATAATTATACTGTAGCTGACCACTTATTGATTCAGAGGCCTTCTGTTAGTGAGATCCGAAATGAAATGTTTCGTTTTCTGCTTTGTGACTTCAAAACTTTTTAGATGTCTGTTTTAATTATTCCTTATCAAAAAAACCCAATCTCAGAAATAAATCACATTGAACCTGAGCCATCTGTTGGTGTTTTTGTGATATATACATTCACATGTTCATCAAAATAAAGGACAATTGCGAAGTCATCTTAAATACCTTTTTTATATTGCTATAATTAGTGTATGAAATATCTTGAATGGATTAATGATGTCTTAAAATCAGTCAGTTTAATGTCGAGCATCAAATGCATACATGTTTAACGGCAGGAGGCGACAAATGCCTTCCCAAAGTGTGCATATTGCCTAGCGACGAGACTGTTGAACCCCTATGGTTGAGCCACTTCAACCAGAAGTCAGCCGCAGCAGATTTAATTTAACTAAAAGTAAGTGAAATGCCGCAGCCAATAGTTGGCCCGCAACAATAACATGACATTGAAGGTAGGTTATATCACCCCGAAATGCTCAATAACGATCTCCAGGCTACTTCTAATGTTGCTGACCGCCCATACCTCCCGCTATCCCAATTACTCTCTCTCAAAGCTGCTCTAAACCAAAGCATCGACTGCGGCCACCCCTTTGCGCACATGGCACTGCGCACATGGATGAGGCGCACTGCTTGCGGTCGCTGTGCGCGCAACCCTGCTGCTGGGAGAACGAACGACACGCCGCTCTCCTTTAAGGAAATTAACGACGCCAAGTGGGGCTAGTTATAAGTGACGTATTGTATGACTCATAGCGGTGGTGGGCCTCAAACGACGCTCACAGGGATTTAGTAAATGGCAAGCAGGTGTAGACAGGTGTGTGATTGGTTAGGCAATCGGCTGATAATGAGACACCACCTGTTACAACTGTAGAAATTTATATTTTCCTCATGGCTTACGGCTTTTTTTGTGGAATTTTGTAGGAATGTTCTTACTCCTTACCATAATAAGCCATATGTTCTTGCCTGTTTTGTGTTAAACATGAATTAAAAGTTGATTCCGAAGCTAGCTAGCAAAACTAAGCCAAACAACTTGTATTCAACTTTTCATTTCGCTATTCATTTTGGAATATTAACTTTGATTTTCAACCGTGTCAAGCATACAATTCAGGCATACAATGATCTTCCACGATGATCACACATGATCACCGTGTTGATGGGGACCATGAGGGTGATAAACATTAGAAGTATCCTATGTATTATTTCAGGGGACAGTCTGGCGACCCTGAGCCTGATCGATGCGTCCCGAATGGGCCAGCTGTCCCGAGGCCCCTGCCGTCTCCCTCCGCTCCGGGGACAACAAAGACTCCCGTCTCCATGGTTACAGAGACAGCCGACATCCCCCTCCCCCCCCCCCCCACTGCCGCTGCAGAGGGTAGGGGGTGGGGGTTGGGTTTGACCGGGTCCACACATTAGTTCCCCGTACTTCCTGGTCCGGTCCCCTAAGTAACGAGTGGGTGGCACTAGCTCGGTGGATAGAGTGGGTAGACAGAGCAGGTCGTCCACTAACCGTAGGGTCGGTGGTTCCTTGATCCTCCTCCACCTCCAACTGTCCACATGTCAAACCCTACAAATGTACTGATTGTAAGTCGCTTTGGACAAAAGCGTCTGCTAAATGCCCTATTTACCTAAGTGTCCAATATAACTCTGTTGTTGTGCACATTTTAACAATGAATGAGTTATTATGTAACAGATGTTTATAGCTTACTGCTTACTATTCGAGTTAGGAAATCTTGCTCAGGGATGCCGACCGTCACTGCAGACGTGGGGGAATCAAACCCGGTGCCTTTTGCCCCTCTAGACTCCTCCTAACTAGCCTCCTAACTCCTCCTAACACGGTCTCCGGCCCCCTCAGTCCTCTCCAATGGACTTTGGGTCAAAGGTCGCTCAAGGTGAGTCCCAGGCGCTGTGTTGTTCATGTATTAAGTCACTGATTCAGCTGTTGATCCCTGATTCCACTGATTCAGCTGTTGATCCCTGATTCCACTGATTCAACCTTATTCAACAGGCTCAACAGCAGTAGTTTGATTCAGCTGTTGATCCCTGATTCCACTGATTCAACCTTATTCAACAGGCTTAACAGCAGTAGCTTGGGGTCCCAATTCAGGGGGGGGGGGGCCTTCGAGTGTGGGATGAGAGGGCCGGTTTAAATGTGTTGGTTCTGGTCGTGTTCCCAGCCGGTTCCAGTCCTTTCCTCTGGTCCCTGACCCTGACCCCGGGTGTCCCTCAGAACCCACACAGGCTTGGGGGCCGACGTGCGCCTCGTGTTTGTCAGCCTTCAAGTGGGTTTCAGCCTCAGGGGTCCACGGACACACAGACACACACACACACACACACACATTTCTATTCACTCCCTCGTCGTTTATTTATTGATGCTTTCATGTCACCGGGGCGCGGGCCGACCGAGGACATCTTGTTCAAGGATGTCTACGGGCCGACTGCGGGCGGCCGGGGATTGAACCGAGCACCCTTCGACAAGGACGATCGCCCACCGGCTTTTTAATTGTATTTATTTAGTTTTTCATGAGGTTTCTTTTTTTTTTTTTTTTTTTCCGTCGAGAAAAACCTCCCCGAGTTTCCATCGGGCGGCTGACGTGGTTTCCCCCCGCTGAGCCGAACCCATCTATAGAGAAGGTAAACACGGGCTTCCTCCCGAGACAAAACAAGCCTTTAAAACCCCAGAATCACCCTCACCTCTGACGTCACCTCGAGACCCACCCCCCCCCCCTGGCCCCCGCTGCAGAAAAGCAAACAGGAGGAGGAGAGGAAGAAGGAGAGGAGACCGTCCAGGAATGCGAGGAAGTGCGGCTGACCTTCACCGGATCAGGGTCAGACGAGGGCCCCGGGCTGCCCCCCCCCCAGACCAGAGGACGGGCCTCTCCTCCTCCTCCTCCTCCTCCTCCTCCTCCTCCTCCCCCTCCTCCCTCCTGCTGGTCAAACGGCGGTGTCCGCCCCCCCCCCCCCCCCGGTGCCGCGGTCATCCGTGTGACCCTGGAGAGTGTTTGGAGTGGGCCCGGGCCCGGGGGGCCGAACTGGGCTACCAGTGCAGACCGGAACCCGAGGTGAGACCACCGGTCACTGGCTCCTTTGCATCTCAGACATAAACAATGAGGACGAAGGACGAGGGGGTCAGAGCTTTAAGACACGGAGGGTCCTGCTGTCGTGAGCTTCAGAACCACGCATACGTGTATACATAAAAGGCATGGCAAGTGTATTTATAGCCCGTAAATAGATATATAACCCTACAAACACAAAAGCAGTTCACAAAGGCATTTGAAGGAAGGTTGGTGAAATGAAAGCAGTGCTGGCAGATATTTTTTTATAAAAAAAACAGGGAAACAGAGAGGAATGTTCTTCTGTAAAATCCAAAAGCTCTCTGTGAATCCTGCCCCATAACTCAAAGCACCCTGACAGGCACAGTACATTACATAATGTACATTACATAATGTACAGGACAGACTGAGTAATTTGCACCAATTCTTTCTGACCAGACCACTGCCGTCTTGCCCCGAAGAGGGAAAGGCACTGTAATGGTGATTAACCAGTTCGGCCCAGTGTCTGAGTAGCCTGGGAATTCCCATGCTGCTTTGCGCGCGATTTCATTCTCACTGCAAAGACAGCCTGGAAACCACCGCTCTTATTTTCCCCTGAGTTAGGGAACCAATCACAGAACGGGGGGCAGCAAGACGATGAAGGCTTCTATGCGCGACACCGAAGCTTGTAGCGTGTTAATCCAACATGGCAGCGGACACAACGTTACCGTTCGATGCAGCCTTAGAAAGTGTATTAAGTAGCTTTTGTAGCAATTAATGTAATTTTAGTAGCTAATTTTTAGTAGCAATTGGCTATGAATCATGCGCAAAGCAGCATGTGAAGAACCAGACGCCATTTGATAGACATTCGTAGCGCCCAATAAACGGCTCTAGGCATTCGTAAACCACGCCTCAAATAAGAGAAAATGCACACCTAGTTCCCAGACCACCATCTCATCGAGATGTGGACGCGTCAGCCAGGCTAGTGTCTGAGCACGGCGAAGACTAAATGACACACAACTAGACCACGAAGACCAACAGAACCCCAATTAGAGGAGCCAGATAAATAGTCACTTCAGTGACTAGTTGCCTCTTCATTCTCACTTGATTTGTCACTTTTTTCACAATCCAATCAAATCCCGAAGGATCTGCTCTCATGCTCCCCTGCACTTAAAAGTCAACCGAGGTTAAATTTAGCGCTAAAGGCTTTTAGCGTGTTATTAAGAAGAAGAAGAATTACTCATATTACTCATATTACATATGACTCATATTCTGTGTGTTCTCGAGAAAACGAGATGGAAGATAAAGGAATTCCACGTGCCAAAATGGATGCTCCCTTTTTCCCAGCAGGTGGGATGCGTCACTGGCCCTATAACAGCAGAGGGTGAGAAAAGCGTTGTGTTTGACAGGAGGCAGCAGTAAAGGGAGTTACTGCTGCCTGTCAACACAACGCTTTCTCCCTCTGCTGTTTCAACAGTCTGCCACTTTACAAGGTTCATCACCACTGCTTGGTCCAGGACGCTTCCACACCGAGGGCACACCAATGAGGAACCAATCCTCGGCACACTCACTTCTGTCCTAGCTGAAGATGGAGACAAATGCATTCCACTTTTGCCGAGATGGTTGATATGAATCCGTGCGGCTAACACCAGCAAAGATGAAATACAAATAAAGAAACTGCAGGACAATGGACAATTTTCCTCAGTGGGGTGACAGCCATGACCGATCAAGATAAACATAAATAAATAAATAAATAAACCCCGTAATCCATGTCAGGAATATATTAATATCAAATGCCACAAAATGACAAGGCCCAGTTTTCTAGGATGCCTGAGGACTGAGTTGATGCTAGCTGTGGGCTAACTCCTAGCTCTGGGCTAACACTAGCTCTAGGCCAGTGCTAAATCTCAGCAAAACCTGCTCGTGTACTGGGGTTACGCTAGCACTGTACTCACACTAGCTACGGGCTAAGGCTAAACGCTCTGACGCTAATGACAACGCTGCGCTAGCCAATGCTAGCTTTGGACTAGCGCTAGGCCTGGGGGTAGAGGAGCCCCCCTGCTCGTCTCCTCCCCATCCCCCCCTTCGCTGGCTGGGTGCCACCGTGTCCTTGGGCAAGACGTCTAACCCCAGCTGCTCCTGAAGAGGTGTTTCTCGTGTCGCATGCTCGACACAGCTGTCACCGACGTGTGAATATGTACTGCCAGGGGTGGCGGTTCCTAATGAACGCCTCATGTTCCCCCTTTTAATTTATGAAGGTGGGAATGCGAGGCATCCTCTCAATCCGATCCATTTACCGTTCATGAGCTGTGGTCTCATTCTGTGTGCTCATGAATGCTCGTGAATTGATGGTGTTGTTGCGATTTGGTTGGAAAAGGGAAAAAAGAAACTCTACTCTATTAATCTGTTTCCATCCCGCCGGGGGCGTGTGGTGTTGCATGCTGGGAGATTGGAGCGCCGCGGAGGGGTTGGACCGGGACAGCCCGAGGAGACAGACGTACCTGTGGAGGACAAGGAGAAGCCAGGAGGTGGCACCTCCCTTCTGCCCGTCCTGCCCGGGGAAGGCGGCTGTCCATAGGACGCGGGGGGGGGGGGGGGGGGGGGGGGTCGCATCAGGCCCCGCATCCCGTTGCCATGGTAACTCCACCCCCCCCCACTTGGAGAGGCCCTCTCTCCACAGGTAAGTACCGCTGCCGAAGAGGAGCAGTGCAGTGCCTCGAAACCCGTCTTCTCGAGAACGTGAAGGCGAGTTTTACTGCTGCCTCCCCACGGATGGTTTGAGGACCTGGCGGGTGTAAACCTGGTCCAGGGACTGTCCCCCTGGGTTTTGGAGTGTTGTACTTTCATCCAAGAATTAGATTAGTGCAGAGTGACTGCGCCGCGTTGATACCTTCATTACGCACGTTCTCATCTATGCAAATCCGGTCCCGCGAGACACGTTATTAGCATAAAGGTAACACACGCCTAGCAATTATCGGTCTCTGAGTCGGCGTCCACACCTCAACATGAACGGCAGCCGATAGCGTGCAGTGAGATGATGGTTGGTAGGTACTTGAAGATGTGAGGAAGATGTGCACCCCGCCCCCCCCCCCCCCCCCCCACACACACACACACACACATACATGTCACGCATATACCTACCTACGCACATCACGCTAACTTGATTAAAGACGAGAGGTAGAACCTCCGCTGAGGAGAAGTGAATCGGTGTGGCTGCTTTTGGAAGGGAACACTTCGAAGTCGTACCTTTCAAAAACGGAGAGAGAGAGAGAGAGAGCGAGAGTGAGGGAGAGTAAGAATGGCGTTCGTATCAGCAGATCCTTCAGAGCAGCGAGAGACGGCCGTCATATCCCGTAGCCTGTGAATCCCAAACTATGCCCCTCACATGAGTATCTTCTCCTCTCCGCCGGACGGTGACCCCGTCACATCGTTCCCGGTGTCGGCCGATGCCTCCCGGTCATCGTCACAGTTCTCAGCCGAAGACCCGGTCAGCGGTGAGAGGATAAGAAGAAGAATTACTCTTTTGATGAGGAAAATTTTGGTCTCTGCATTTAACCCAATTTTGAATTAGTGGAATACACTCAGCACACAGTGAGGTGAAACACACACTAATCCCGAGGCAGTGAGCTGCAAACAGCGGCGCTCGGGGAGCAGTGAGGGGTTGGTTGCCTTGCTCAAGGGCACTTCAGCCCTTCGTACTGGTCAGGGTTCGAACCGGCAACCCTCCGGTTATAAGTCCGAAGTAGGCCGCGGCTGCCACGATGTGGGGAACCCTCCCATCGTCTCCCGCCTGCCCCGGGCGGCGTCCCCAACCCAGGACCTTGCGTACGTGGAACACAAGGTGAGCCGCGTGAGTGGTCAACACGGCTGTCACTCATCGACCACACAGAGCAGACATGCAGTCGAATGCTGACGGGGCAGAATGGCGACGAAACAGGGAATGAACCACGTCGGCGTGTGTCTGGTCTTCTTGCGTGTGTTGTTGTTTCTCACATTAACGGTAATTGTCTGACTTGGGCATTTCATTCCACCTCGATCTATTTCTGTATTTCCACCTCCTGGGCATTGAGAGCGACCTCTCCGTGGCTTGAAAAGGCCCTTTGAATAAACGACCTCAAACGAGTTAAGCATCAGAGCAAACCGGCCCCGGCTAAAATTAGACGTCAAAACACGGAATATTTGTCACGGGCTGTGCTGTTGGTGCATTCTGCGCCGCTGCTGAACAAATATATGACCTTGCTGGGTTTGCCAAAGGAAATGAGGGAAACACGAACGGGGGGGTGGGGTGGGGGGGGGGGGTGGGGAGAGGTTTGCTCACAGCCTGGTGGCGCAGGGCTTTCAGACCTCATTCGTTCCCCTTGTGCGTCGCGCCGCCGTTCACCTCGCCATCCCCCTGTTTGGCGTTCCGTGAACGGGCGGACGCCACTGTGAGCGCCATGTCTGTTTGTGTCTCCCCCTCTGGTTTACTGCAGGGGAGCCTGGAAAGTATTTCTGTTTACGGCTCGACTGCGATAACATTTTCCCCTCCTGAATCACAGGCAGGGCTGTGTGGCGGCCCCGCCCCCCCCCCCCCCCCCCCCCCCCCCCCCTCCACCTTTCCCTGGCTCCGCCCCTCCCCACCCCCACCCCCCACCCCCCCCCTACCGACCGCCAAACAGAACTCCCTCTGTCAGCGGTTGCCTCCACACTAAAGTCCCTTTGAAATGCTGGTTTGTTTATTCCCCGCTTTAATATGCGACGCTCAGACCCGAAGACGTTTCACCTCGCCGCAGGGACACGGAAACTGCGTGGCGGTGGCGGCGGCGTTTTGAGTGGATTCGACGCCGCGATACTTTTGAAAAAAAAGGTATCGCCGATGCTGTCGCTGTAAGCCGTCGCGCGGCTCTCTGGACGTTCCTGCGGCAACGTCAATCACGCCGCGGCGCCCCGCCACGCCACGCCAACGCCGAGCGTTCTGCTGGGGGGAGGTGGGGGGGGGTTCGGTTCACCGGGGCGTTCGTCTGTTGGCCTCGTCCCACACAGCTGAGTCGAGTGCCGTGTGCTGCGTGGAAGCCACGGTGTTTGCCAAAGCATCTAAAATATGTATCACACAGCACATGCAGCACGCCACCGCTACACCACCGCTCCACGGCGCAGCCCCCACCCCCCCCCCCCCCCCCCCCCCGCACCCGCCTGCCCACCCACACAGCAGGGCGCCCTCTCTTACCGCGCTCCACAGCCCAGCACTCCGCACGCCAGGTGTGTTGCATTGGCCGTCTCCGGTGGAATATGTAAAGTCATGTTCCGCACTCCGACAGCGAAGGGGGGGGTGGGGTGGTGGGGTGTGGTGTGTGGGGGGTGGGGGGGGGGGGGGGGGCGGAGGAGGGAGGCGTGTCTCTGCCTACCTGCGGTGGTGCACACCTGTCCGTGCCAGCAACACAATAGCCAGGTTATTAGTGGCTATGGGCTGTAACTAAAGAGGGCTACACCCCCACCCGCCACCGCCAACCACCACCACCACCTCCACCAGCAGCAGCACCACCCTGTCATCGCCCCCATTAGTCGAGCTTCTGGTGGAATGCAGTTGAGCATTGGACTCGGGCTAAATGAAATGTTTCTTCTTATTGAGGTGAGTGCAGTGTGAGTGAGACACGCCGCTCTAGCCTTCTCCTGGTCAACAGGTTAAAGAATACCCCCCCCCCCCCCCCATTCCTACTCCTTATCTCTCTTCCATCCGAAGATACTTTGGGAATGAGTGATGGCAAAAGTGTACCAGGGTTTTTGGACAACATCGGCATGAGGAATGCGGTGAATTCGCTGTGTGCGTGCTCATCTGTGTGTGTTTCCAATGCGCACATGCCTGCGTGTGTGTGTGTGTGTTACAGCCACACAAGACGAATTCCGGGTGTGTGCGTGCTTGTGTGTGTGTGTGTGTGTGTGCGTTTCCATGTGCAGATGCCTGAGTGTTTGTGTCACGGCCGCACGAGACAGAGATGTTTGTAACTGTGTTACTGTTAGTCTGTACCCGTCCAATATCAGCCTGTCTGGTATGTGACTAATGTAAACGCTGACAGACACTATATTCTCATTATTAGATTTTTCTATGGCCTTGTTGTGTCTGCCCTCGAATCAGTGGTTGACGCAGGCGTGACAAGGGCTTCCTGTACACTGCGCACACACTTCCTGTTTACCCTGGCGGGAGATTAGGACCCCTGTTCACATGATGCCAGGCGGCCGGTGGCTTGATTGAGTCCAGATTACACCAGAGTGCTAATGCCACTGTCAGTGCATTGAATTGAGCAGAAGCTGTTTTCCAAAGCTACTCACAGACCCATGTCATGAAAGGAAAACTCTGGGAAGCCTATTTTCCGATCGTTCTTTGGGTTTAAGGGACGGACGTGGACAATTTGTTAAATTGGTCCAGGATTGAGCTGGCCGCTGCCGCTGTGATCCTTAGGGGCAGAAGCTCCACATCAATCTCCATCCTATAAAAGTGCTTATTTTTTTGCCACTGATCGGCTCAGATAACACTCCCGTGTTATTGAAAGGATCCCTACAGGGATATAAAGCGTCTTTCTTTGCCTTTTGATCACAGTCTGTTTGTCTTTGTGTCCAACTCTCTCTCTCTCTCTCTCTCTCTCCGCCGTGTGAAGTCTCGCGAGATGCCGAGTTGTTGCAGGAAGAGAGCGGTGGTGGAGAGCCGGCGAGGGCAGAGTTTGTTGTTGTTGTGTTGGACTGCAGAAAGATCAGCTCAGTGTGATGTAAAAGATGCGGGCGAAGGAGAGTTGAGATTGTACTGACGATAGACACGCTTCCTGCCAACGGCTCAACAATGTGACGTCAGAGCGAGACTTCTCCCCGAGTGAAACACGGTCGGACGCAGTCACAAACCGACCGGATCAAGCGGAAGGTAAAGAAAAAGCAGTTGTATTCCTCTGTGGGGATCCCTTTCCATTATGTTAGAATATAATCTGAGATCCTGTCTGTGGCACAAATAGGCACTTTAAGAGGACGCCCATTGACAGGGCATTATTGCCTCAAAAGATTACATTGCAGCCCATTTTAAATTGCTGAGCAATTTATGAAAATTGTTATCCACTTTAGTCCCTTATACCCAAAATGACTGAAAAATAGGTTGAAAGGTTAAAATATCCAAAAGTTTTCCTTTAAGGTCGGATTAGGAGTATCTTGCGCTTGGCTGCCTTCATATTGACTCCCGGGCTGGCAAAGGCACTGGCAGTGCTTTGCAGCTGGGAGTCAAACACCGCAGCCAAGCGACTCTCTTGGCCCCCGCGTGTGTGTTTGTGTGTACTGTGTCTGTGTATGCGTGTGTGTGTAATGTGTTTGTATGCTCGTGAGTGTGTGTGTGGTGACAGGATGGATTGCTGATGACCACCAACCTCCACATGTTCTGGAAATGTTTGCTGCTTCGCTGAAAAGAACAGAAAACCCCGACAATGGCTGGCACGGTGCCCGGGAGCTGGTTTCAAGGCTGCCCATAGGTGGAACCCCACCCACACCCCCTCACACCCATCCACCTCCCCCCCTCTCCCCCCCACCAGGGCCACCCCGCGCGCCCCCCCCCCCCCCCCCCCCCCCCATCCCGGCAGTGTCTGGTGTTTTCCTGGCCCGGCTGCACACATCCTGCCTTTGTGGGCCAGGAATGTGTGGAATCCACCCTGCTGGTTCTGCTGCTGCCCGACACGCTGCCTTCAGATGCTCTCCGACCTCTGGGCCTCCACCTACCCCACCACCTCACCTGCAGACACCCACCCTAACCACCCCCACCTCACCCTGCAGACACCCACCCTAACCACCCCCACCTCACCCTGCAGACACCCACCCTAACCACCCCCACCTCATCCACAGACACCCACCCTAACCACCCCACCTCATCCACAGAAACCCACCCTAACCACCCCACCTCATCCACAGAAACCCACCCTAACCACCGCCACCTCCCCTGCAGACACCCACCCTAACCACCCCCACCTCCCCTAGAGTCAACCACCCTAACCACCCCCACCTCCCCTGCAGACACCCACCCTAACCACCCCCACCTCACCCTGCAGACACCCACCCTAACCACCCCCACCTCATCTACAGACACCCACCCTAACCACCCCCACCTCACCCACAGACACCCACCCTAACCACCCCCCACCTCACCCACAGACACACACCCTAACCACCCCCACCTCACCCACATACACCCACCCTAACCACCCCCACCTCACCCACAGACACCCACCCTAACCACCCCCACCTCACCCACAGACACCCACCCTAACCACCCCCCACCTCATCCACAGACACCCACCCTAACCACCTCCACCTCACCCACAGACACCCACCCTAACCACCCCCACCTCACCCACAGACACCCACCCTAACCACCACCACCTCCCCTGCAGACACACACCCTAACAACCCCCACCTTACCTGCAGACACACACCCAAACTGCCCCCACTTCATCCACAGAAACCCACCCTAACTGCCCCCACCTCATCCACAGACACCCATCCTAATCACCCCCACCTCACCTGCAGACACCCACCCTAATCACCACCACCTCACCTGACTCAGAGAGTCAACCACCCTAACACCCAAAAAGTCTCCAAATAAAAACAAGGCAAACCAATACAAAAGGTGCAACACAAATGTGATGAGACAACGGTGAGATACGAAGAGGTGGGTAGCTTGAGATGAGGGGGGGGGGGGGGGGGGGGGGGGGGGGAGGGTCTCTCAGGATGAAGAGGATCCAAATACTTCAGCAGAATCATCCAATATACAAGCATGTAAAAGTGTTGGAGAACACACGAGAGTTTGCTTCCTACAGTTTCATAAGAGTTTGTGACCTTCTCGTGTTTCCCAGTTTGCCGGGCTGACAATGGAAATGGGAAGTATTTTTTCCACTGAAATACACGGTAAACTTTCAAAACACACACACACATGCACGCACACTCACTCGCACACTCACACAAATTATTTCCTGGAATGCCGCCCGCTAGAAAAGGGAGACAGGATATCCCGATGATAAGAGCTCCATGCCGATTGGCCGATCCTCGGGAGCGCTCCACTGCTGTTGGCAAGGGAGCCGTGGGATTGGTGGCCGATGGTGTGTGTGTGTGTGTGTGTGTGTGTGTGGACACCTGAGGGGACACCTGTCTGGGTACCTGTGATTGTACCTACACCTGGGCTTCTCACACTTGACTGAATGACCCGGATTCAACCTCACCCACTGGTGTCCCGTGCGCCGGTCATTCTTATTTATTAACTTTGTCTTGAATGAATGATTTCATCGTTAACTTATTTTTCAACCGTAACCCTTTTTACAGGAAGTTTGACCATTCACATTCCAGCAACTTCTGCGGTTGGTATCTCAACCTGCATTTTCTGTCATTCATACCTCGCAAATTACCTCACGCAATATTTCTGAATACTACACTGTACCCACAGTGCACACCAGTGCAAACAGTATTAGAAATAATGATTAATAATAGTTCTGTTTACTGCAGATAAGTGCAGGACGCTGTGCCGGCGTTTTCACACACAAATCATTGACCTGCCGAAGTACAGTTATTTAATAATCAAGCGGCATGCCAGACGTAATGCTTTCACCTTTCATGCGTTTCCGTGGTTACCGTCTGTATATCCAGGGCAACACGCAGACGTCGTCTACCCATGACACACTCCCCGCTTGGAACACACACACACACACACACACACAGGATGGTGCACAGGTGCATGCACACACACACACACACACACACACATCCTGATGGACATGCACACACACACACGCGCACACATACACCACAGTGACACAGTGACACAGCTCTATTGAATACCTCCACTCTCGCTCTCTCTCTCTCTCTCTCTCTCTCTCTCTCGCTCCCTCTGACTGGATGATGTCACACATGGGTGTTGAGGGATGTAGGGGGTGGGAAGGGGGGAGAGTGGTTAAGAGTGTGAGTGGTAGAAAGAGAGAGAGGAGGAGTTGGACAGAGAGAGAGGTAAAGAGCGAGAGAGGTAGAGTGAGAGAGAGGCAGGACCTATAACTGGGCTGTCTAGTCCGACTGTGTGAAGCAGAGCAGAGTGGACTAACCCTCGTACTGGTCCAGGACAGGACCAGCACTAGACCAGTGACTGCACTAACAGAGACGACTTGAGCTGTGGGAACATTTTCATCTTTCAGCTGAGGACACATTGGACAACGTAACTTTGTTTACAGCCTCGCCCCCCCCCCCCCCCCCCCTGACTTACTTCTGTTTGGTCCTCCTGGTCCTTGGTCCTTGGTCTCCTGGTCCTCATCTGTCTGTGAAGACCCAAAGAGTCATGATGTGTTCCCTCTCTGGGTCCAGGAGGGTCCTCACTGTGCTGCTACTGGTGTCTGGTGCTGTGGTGGTCCTGGTGAGTCCAGTCCAAGTCTCTCTGTTCAGGCAGTTTACAATTCTTCATGTGTGTTGACTGCTTCAAGTGCGCTCCGCCATCCATCCCCGCCTCTGCAAGGAGAGAAAAGCCAAGTGTAGCTTTGCAAGCTTTATCCTGTGTTATGTTTTTTATTAGTTTTGTTATTCATTTATGTATTCAGAGTTAAGGCGTTATGGTTGAATTGTATTTGGGTTCTATGATCTCAACGGAATGTTCAATACCGTTTTCACACTCGCACATATTTTTTATCATTATTTCTATTTATCATGTAAATTCCCATCAACACTTTGCTGGACGAGCAAGTGTGAGCAGCTGACTGCTGCACATAACCCCCCCCCCCCCCGGGCTCTAAGATCACCTTTGACCCCTGCATCAGCGCGCGGAGAAGAGCTGCCCGGCGGTGTGCTCCTGCCCCCCGACGCCCCCCACCTGCCCGCCACTGGTCAGCCGGGTGCCGGACGCCTGCGGCTGCTGCAAGGTCTGCGGCGCCCAGTTCAACCAGGAGTGCGACGACGACTGGCCCTGCGACCACATCAAGGGCCTGCACTGCCACCTGGGGGCCCCGGGGGCCCGCGCCCTCAGGGGCCTCTGTCGAGGTGAGGATGGATGGGTCAAGGGTACAAGGGTACAAGGGTTGAGGCTTGAGGGACCTGTTCACTAGAGTCTGACCGCCGTGACTGTAGCGTCGACTCCGGGGTTGCGTGCGTCAGGACGTGGTTGACGTGTGGAGTTAATCGGAAATGGACATGAAACGTGTGCTTGTGTGGGAGGCAGAGTGAGGACCAGGATACCTCTGGTCGCCCCCACAACCCATCATCCAGCATCTCTTTTTATCAACAAAAGGCTTAAGTGCAGTTGCGCTTGTTTAAAAAAGGACATCAGATTCAACAGACCGTTCCACATCGCCATCTTGGACTTGTGGTTATGGTATTAAACCCACCTCATATAAGATGAACGGTTGGGACCGGTCCGACACGGGTCCAGTTTTCCAGGTCGGCTGGAAATCTGTCTGAACGGGAGGAGGGGCTGGAACCATCTACCACAGTATATTGAATATGAGCTTACAGATTCGTCTGGTCCCAAGGCTAGAGAGGTTTCTCCCCGGGAGACCCAGTAACAGTAACAGAAAACATGTGATCCGGGACACCCCCTTTAATGTGTTATTAATGTGTTATTGTGTTTAATGTGTACGCGTCTAGCGGACCCCCAGGGTCGCCCCTGCGAGTTCAACGGGCACATGTACCAGAACGGCGAGGACTTCCGGCCCAGCTGCGTGCTCCAGTGCACCTGCATGAACGGCGTGGTGGGCTGCATGCCCTTCTGCCCCCAACTGGGCCCCGTCCCCAGCTGTGCCCGCCCCCGCCTGGCCAAGCCCCCCGGCGGCTGCTGCGAGGAGTGGGTGTGCGAGGACGACAACAGCATCCCCGAGGAGAGGGCCAGCGGGCCAGCGGCGCGCGGTGACCCGCCGGGCCCCCCTCACTACCTCCCCAACCACATCAGCCCCTGGCTCCTCCCCCCGCCGCCGCGCACCCACCAGGAAGCCGGCTCGCAGCTTGTCTTTCAAGGTACAGTGCACCTTTAAGGTGATGGCACACCGATGTTCCCTTTTAAAAAGGTAGAGTGCGCCTTTAAAGTTGCAGTACATCAGGTTGACTTTTAAAGGTACAGTACACCTTTACTCCTTCAAAGGTGCCATGCGTCATTGAAGTTACAGAATACCCTAACCCCTTTAAGGTAGCACACCTAATTCACTTTTAAAGCTACAGCACTCTTTAGAGATGACTCATTTAGAGGCAAACTTTTGAGCATGAATTCCTTACAATTGAGATGTGTGACTACAACTGAGACTGGAAGAATGCCTCGCATTCATCTGGTGGAAGGATACCAGGAAAGCTGAAGCTTATTTTTCAGTTATTTTTTCAATCTTCACATTTTAATCAAAATGAATGACTATTACTAATGAATTACTATTATTATATTTAGTTTATAATTTTAATATATATTTTTTTATACATACATACACTTTTTATTTCTACATTGCATTCATTCTTTGTATTCCAATGCTGCTGCTACGTTGTAATTTCCCAGCTTGGGATCAATAAAGTATTTCTATTCTATTCTATCCCCAGAGATGTCGACGCCCCCCAGGGATGAAGTGCTGCTGAGGCCAGCGGGGGTCCCCACCTGCTTCCCCATGACCACCGACTGGTCCGAGTGCTCCACCACCTGCGGGATGGGCGTGTCCAGCAGGGAGACCAACGACAACCTGGTCTGCAGACTTGTCCGCGAGACCAGGCTGTGTGAGATCCGAAGCTGCGACGCCCAGCCTCCCCCAGCCGGCAAGGTAGCTCTCTCTCTCTCTCTCTCTCTCTCTCTCTCTGAGGGATGTCCCAGAGGTGATGATGTCATAGGAGGGGGACGCCACAGGGTGATGTCATGTGTCACAGTGATGTGCACCGTTCGACGTGGGAATTCCGCACTTCAGGGACGAATCAAGTGTTCCTGTATATTATTGAGTGGGGACTCTTTGACAACAATGGGGCAGGATCGTCTACTGCAGTGGTTCCCAAACTTTGATTTTAGGTGAAAGGCTAAATGATCATCAAGACCTTTCGCAGACCACCTTATGACAGACAGACAGACAGACAGACAGACAGACAGACAGACAGACAGAAAACGGTTAGCGGTATGCAAACGGTTAAAAATTGATAAATGCATGTGCAGTGGCTAAGCAAGGTGCGCCTGCACCCCTTTAGACACAATCATTAGAGTCAGCCAAGTCAAGTAAAGGTCAGCAACGCGGCTTATGCTCCCAGGGTGTTTATTTCGCAATAATACATAAATACACATACACAAACACAAAACGTCAGTGGGAAATGTTGCAATGCAAAACATAGGCTGGAATGCACAAAGTAGCATAATAACAAGCCATACTGACATATTTACTGAACAATAATGATGTTTAGTTAAAGACATAGATATAGTTCTAGATATTGTTGTAGATATAGTAATAGATTTAGTTATAGATACAGACATAGTTATAGATATCGATATCGTTATAGATACAGATATCGTTATAGATATGGTTATAGATACAGATATAGTTATAGATATAATTATAGATACAGATATAGTAATAGATTTAGATATAATTATTGATATAGTTATAGATATAGTTATAAATATAGTTATAGATATAGTTATAGATATAGATATCGTTATAGATATAGTTATAGATACAGATATCATTATAGATATGGTTATAGATATGGTTATAGATACAGATATGGTTATAGATGTAATTATAGATACAGTTATCGTTATAAATACAGATCTCGTTATAGATATCGTTATAGATATAGTTATAGATACAGATATTGTTATAGATATGGTTATAGATACAGATATGGTTATAGATGTAGTTATAGATACAGTTATCGTTATAAATACAGATATAGTTATAGATACAGTTATAGATACAGATATGGTTATTAACAGTTATAGATACAGATATCGTTATAGATATGGTTATAGATACAGATATCGTTATAGATATAGTTATAGATACAGATATCATTATAGATATAGTTATAGATATAGTTATAAATATAGCTATAGATATGGTTATAGATACAGATATCGTTATAGATATGGTTATAGATACAGATATCGCTATAGATATGGCTGTAGATAGAGATATGGTTATAGATGTAGTTATAGATACAGATATGGTTATAGATGTAGTTATAGATACAGATATGGTTATAGATGTAGTTATAGATACAGATATCGTTATAGATATAGTTATATATACAGATATCGTTATAGATATAGTTATAGATACAGTTATCGTTATAGATACAGATATGGTTATAAATGTAGTTATAGATACAGATATCGCTATAGATATGGCTGTAGATACAGATATCGCTATAGATATGGCTGTAGATACAGATATGGTTATAGATGTAGTTATAGATACAGATATCGTTATAGATATAGTTATAGATACAGATATTGTTATAGATATGGTTATAGATACAGATATGGTTATAGATGTAGTTATAGATACAGTTATCGTTATAAATCCAGATTTAGTTATAGATACAGTTATAGATACAGATATGGTTATTAACAGTTATAGATACAGATATCGTTATAGATATGGTTATAGATACAGATATCGCTATAGATATGGCTGTAGATAGAGATATCGTTATAGATATAGTTATAGATACAGATATCGTTATAGATATGGTTATAGATACAGATATCGCTATAGATATGTTTATAGCTAGAGATATGGTTATAGATGTAGTTATAGATAGAGATATGGTTATAAATGTAGTTATAGATACAGATATAGTTATAGATATAGTTATAGATACAGATATGGTCATATATGTAGTTATAGACACAGTTCTGATCTATAAATCCTCACACGATGTGTTTGTGCTCGTCCTGTCGCCCAGCGGGGGAGGCGGTGCCAGCGGACGCTGCGGCCCCCGGACGCCGTCAGCCTGACCTTCGCCGGCTGCAGCACGGAGCGCCGCTACCGGCCGCGCTACTGCGGGGCGTGCGGCGCCGGCCGCTGCTGCACGCCCGCCGCCTCGCTCACCGTGCGCATGCGCTTCCGCTGCCCCGACGGCGAGACCCTGTCCCGGGACGTCATGTGGATCCAGCGCTGCCGCTGCCACAGGAAGAGCTGCTCGGCCGGCCCGGACCCCTGGACGACGCCCGCCCTCAGCCCCCTCAACGACATCCACACCTTCGAGGTGTGAAGACCCCCCCCGCCCCCCGCCCCCTCCTGCCCACCCCCACCACCCTGTCCACACCCACCCCCCCCCCCCCCCCCCCCACCCACACCTCTGTCCCTGTCCAGTCATCACCGGGGAGTCTTGAGATCCTCCCCTCAGCAGCTGAAGAAAACTCTCCAAATTGAGAAATTATGTGTAATTCCCGATATTTCACATGTGACCCCCCCGGGCTGCTAACCCAGCTAATGCAGAAACCATTCCAGGATCCCTCACCCCTCCGATCGCCCCCCCCCCCCCCCCCCCCCCCCCCCCCCTCACCCCTCCCTCCCCTCACCCCTCCCTTCCCCTAAAAGGCTAGCACACTGGCTTGCACTTTGAGCTCCCGACTGCATTGGCATCACAGTGTGCCCCGATGATGACATCACCACGTTTCGGTGACATCACGGCGTCTCCATGACGTCAGCACGCCCGCGATGGTGTCAGTGCGCGGCAACGATGACGACATCAACGATCCCAACTGGTCACGCGCCGATGTGAGTCGGGGATCTGGCAGAAAAGCTTCCACTGAAGATTATTTATGTATGTTTTCATTTGAGTTTGATCTCTTTTGTTTGTTTGTTCTTGGGGGGGGGGCGGGGGTTGTGGCTTCTGTCGAGGAAAGAAGTTTATGTAAATCCACAACCGACAACGTGACGATTCGTCATCAACGCATTGTCTGTAAAAAAAATAAATGTTGAAGAGCGGATCGACACGATGTGTCCGGAGATCACAACACCAACTGCGCGTTTAATCGTGATTGGTGTTTGTATTGAACTGTTTTTGTGTCGTTTGAATCTGGGTCTGCATTTCTTTATGTGCGATGTGTGTGTGTGTGTGTGTGTGTGTGTGTGTGTGTGTGTGTGTGTGTGTGATGCGTGTGTGTGTGTGTGTGTGTGTGTGTGTGTGCGTGTGTGTGTGTGTGTGTGATGCGTGTGTGTGCGTGCGTGTGTGTGCCTCTGTGCGTGTGTGTGTGTCTGTGTGTGTGTGTGTCTGTGTATGTCTGTGTGTGTGTGTGTGTGTGTGTGTGTGTGTGTGTGTGTGTGTGTGTGTGTGTGTGTGTGTGTGTATGTGTGTGTGTGTGTGACTGACTGAGAGAGCGTAGACTTCGTGAGACTGTGTCACGTCTCACGTCGTTTCACGCGATGTGTTATGACCGGAGTTGACGTCGACGTGACCGCTGGCGAGTTCACCCCATTTTTTGGGGGGTGACTTAAGTTCCGCTTGTCTTTCCAAGTGTGTTTTATTGACTCCCTGCAGGTGACCGCTTCTTAAGTGAACACGTTTCGCCTTTTGGGTTTTATTTTGAACAACTAATATTTCAAATGACAACAATAATGTTTTGTCTTCCTTGATGTGTAATGTGTGTACGTCCAAGATGATGCTCTTGAGCTGAGCTGTTTGCTGCCTGTTGTTTCTTCTGACCTCTTGTCTCTTTTATTCAACCTCTTTCTGGATGATTTACAAGGACATGACTATAATATCTGTATTAAATTCATCTTGATTACATGAGTAAGCACTTAGAGACTTTATATATTATATATGTTATATTGGTTTTGGAAAATGGCATACAAACTGTACCCTCCTATATCTATTGAAGCAGGTCTATCCAATGTGCCTATGAGTCAAGAACATGGAATGGATGTACTTTTACCGTCACGTAAAAGCCAACAAGCAACTGCATGCTAAAAGCATTTTAAGTGTCCTGGTCCACTCTAAGACGTAGGTCCTCTGAGTGGGTCAAAATTGGTTCAAAACCCTTTAAGAAAAGTGTTTTCGATTTCAGAAACGACAATGACGATGAGTAGGGTAGTCTGAATGGGAACAAACGTGACTCGGCGTGTTTGATTTTGAAAAGTGCCTGATCTGTGTCGAGCCTGTTAGCGTGTATAATACATGTGGCTCTTTTTTTGGGGGTCTCTCTGGGCCCTAAGGCGGCCCCCCAGCTCTGGTCGTGGATATGCTACATCTCCCGGGGATGCTGCCCCCCCCCCCCCCAGCCCCTGGGTCCTCCCAGCCTCGTGGGACCCTGAAGCCTGAACCCCTGAAGCCTTTCAAAAAAAAAAATGTACATGCTCGGGCCGATCAGCACCCGGGGTGGGGGCGGGGCTTCAGTTCATGAAGAACACAGTGTGCCGCAGTCTGCTGAATTAAAAAAAACAATGGCCGTTCCCCAGGGAAGTGCAGCTAATCATTTATCCAAAATATACTCAATGTTAGAAGATGAACAGGAATCTGCACGACTGGCTTTTCTCAGATTATTATTATTATTATTATTATTATTATTATTATTAGTGCACGGGGCAAACGCACCGAGCACTGGCCCTACAGCAAAGCTGTGGAGCCAGTGCTCGGGGCGAAGCCCCGAGCACTATTGTTATACTGTGGATTTTTTCTTTTTATTATTATTAGTGCACGGGGCAAACGCACCGAGCACTGGCCCTACAGCAAAGCTGTGGAGCCAGTGCTCGGGGCGAAGCCCCGAGCACTATTGTTATACTGTGGATTTTTTCTTTTTATTATTAGTGCACGGGGCAAACGCACCGAGCACTGGCCCTACAGCAAAGCTGTGGAGCCAGTGCTCGGGGCAAAGCCCCGAGCACTATTGTTATCCTGTGGATTTTTTCTTTTTATTATTATTATTCTTTTTATTATTATTATTCCTCTTCCTCGTTTTTTGATTCGCTACTAGTCCTACAACTCGAAGAGTTGTAGGACAAATTATATATCAAAATGTGCGTCTTCATCGGGATCGGTGTGCTATTCGATTTCTTAAAATAATATTAATTTTTCACGACGTTATTGGCAAAAAACTGTGAATATTTTCCCATAGAGAATGCATGGGAGGAGGTCAAAAAATAAAGACTTTTGGTGCTGTCTGCTGCTCCTGCATACTTTGACCTAGAGACTCCATTTCAACCTTAAACAGTAGACAAAAGTCTTGTGTATTTTATGTATATTTCCATGTTTTGATAGGTCATATACTTTTTGATCAATCACTGTTCAATAACCATGATCATTTTTGGAAAAATTATGAGATTACAATGGGTGTGTATTGCATGCCCTTATTAGGGTTACAGTGTAGCTAGAGTGGGAGAGAGCCCCAGAAAAATAAAAAAATAATGTCTTTCCACGCTGCTCCTGGCCACAGTTTACAATGTACACACGTGATTTTTTCCAACTTCGTAGACATAGGTGTTCTGTCTCTCACAATGTGTTTAAAAAATCGGAGAGATTTACAGAATTCGAATTAGCAGCCTCTAAGTGCGGCCAATCGGTGTATTCTCCTCATTGACTCCAATACAAATATTTTCAGAGAAAAGCAGAACGGACCCCTGTTTTAAACTTGCGAGTGTCTCCGAAATATTTACTCTAGAAACATTTTAGAAACACCAAATCGTTCGGGAAGTCCTAACGGCGATGATGGTTTGGCTGTTTTTCTGGTAGGAGCTACCGTTTTGTCAGAATAAGCCCAAATGTGAGACCAGTGCCGAGGCAGAAAATGGCTGTTTTCCTCTATTCCTCTCCTCCTCGTCTCTGTCGTCATCGCGCGCGTGTGTGGGTGTAACTGTCAATTTAAATAATAACATTGTATCGATCGCGCGCAGCACCTGTACACACACACACACACACACACACACACACACACACACACACACACACACACACACACACACACACACACACACACACACACACACACACCGCTGCTGCTGGGAGAACTGGTTGTAGACGCGATGTCCTGGCTATGATCACGCACAGAGCTCTAATACTTTTCATTGGATAATGCGATTCAGATAGGTGCAGTTCAGCCGTGTCTACCTGCTGAATGTAACCGCTGTGAAACTATCGGGAAATAACGATTCATTTCGCTGATTAACGGCTTTATCGAGACCGGCGCTCGCTCTCTGTTATTGTACGTCTCTCTACCAAAGTGCTCTATCTCTCTCCGTCTCTCTCTCGTCATCGGACACAAATCAAATTAAATGTGAATGTAAAGTAAACCTAACACTAACCCTAACCTCAACGTCTCTGTATACATTGTGCGTGCTTGCGTGTGTGGGTGCTTGCAAAACTGTCATTTTAATTCATAACATTGAGTGACACACACACACACACACACGACCGCAGCAGTTGATTCGTTGATAAATAAACTGTGAGATAGCGAGTCTTCGTTGCCATGGTTACCATCTAGCGTCTCTCTCGTCATCGGACACAAATCAAATTAAATGTTTAATGGTTTAATGGTTTCTATTTTGTGTAAATTAGGTTAATGCTTTTGTGTTTTCTTGTATTATCAGTTCAAGTTGTTGTACTTGCCTGAGGAAATCGTGGATAGTAGCGTGTTTTGTAACGTGTTGGGGGAGTGTTTCCCAGAATGCATTGCGACATTCTGGCATTCTGTTTCGTTACATGTTATTGCTATTAGATAGGGTTTGGAGGCGAATGTTCAGGACATGTTGGGTTCCTTACATTTCACTGTTTCATGACGTTCAGTTTGTTGACTGCTGTTTTTGGGATCAGCACCATTACTCAAACGGCTGTGACTCTGATACAGGTTCACACTCCGGTATTGTCACCCGTGCACTATCAAAATTTCCCTCGAGGGAATTTTTGAACTCTAGTTATTCTTTTTATTATTATTCCTCTTCCTCGCTTTTTTGATTCACTACTAGTCCTACAACTCGAAGAGTTGTAGGACAAATGATATATCAAAATGTGCGTCTTCATCGGGATCGGTGTGCTATTCGATTTCTTAAAATAATATTAATTTTTCATGAAGTTATTTGCAAAAAACTGTGAATATTTTCCCATAGAGAATGCATGGGAGGAGGTCAAAAAATAAATACTTTTACTACTGCCTACTGCTGTCTGCTGCTCCTGCATACTTTGACCTAGAGACTCCATTTCAACTTTAAACAGTAGACACCAGTCTTGTGTATTTTATGTACATTTCCATGTTTTGATAGGTCATATACTTTTTGATCAATCACTGTTCAATGACCATGATCATTTTTGGAAAAATTATGAGATTACAATGGGTGTGTATTGCATGCCCTTATTAGGGTTACAGTGTAGCTAGAGTGGAGAGAGTCCCACAAAAATGAAAAAAATAATGTCTTTCCACGCTGCTCCTGGCCACAGTTTACAATGTACACACGTGATTTTTCCCAACTTTGTAGACATGGGTGTTCTGTCTCTCACAATGTATTTAAAAAATCGGAGAGATTTACAGAATTCGAATTAGCAGCCTCTAAGTGCGGCCAGTCGTTGTCTTCTCCTCATTGACTCCAATACAAATATTTTCAGAGAAAAGCAGAACGGACCCCTGTTTTAAACTTGCGAGTGTCTCCGAAATATTTACTCTAGAAACATTTTAGAAACACCAAATCGTTCGGGAAGTCCTAACGGCGATGATGGTCTTGCTGTTTTTCTGGTAGGAGCTACCGTTTTGTCAGAATAAGCCCAAATGTGAGACCAGTGCCGAGGCAGAAAATGGCTGTTTTCCTCTATTCCTCTCCTCCTCGTCTCTGTCGTCATCGCGCGCGTGTGTGGGTCTAACTGTCAATTTAAATAATAACATTGTATCGATCGCGCGCAGCACCTGTACACACACACACACACACACACACACACACACACACACACACACACACACACACACACACACACACACACACACACACACACCGCTGCTGCTGGGAGAACTGGTTGTAGACGCGATGTCCTGGCTATGATCACGCACAGAGCTCTAATACTTTTCATTGGATAATGTGATTCAGATAGGTGCAGTTCATGGCCCTGTCTACCTGCTGAATGTAACCGCTGTGAAACAATCGGGAAATAACGTTTCATTTCGCTGATTAACGGCTTTATCGAGACCGGCGCTCGCTCTCTGTTATTGTATGTCTCTCTACCAAAGTGCTCTCTCTCTCTCTCTCTCTCTCCGTCTCTCTCTCGTCATCATACACAAATCAAATTAAATGTTAATGTAAAGTAAACCTAACACTAACCCTAACCTCAACGTCTCTGTATACATTGTGCGTGCTTGCGTGTGTGGGTGCTTGCAAAACTGTCATTTTAATTCATAACATTGAGTGACACACACACACACACACACACGACCGCAGCAGTTGATTCGTTGATAAATAAACTGTGAGATAGCGAGTCTTCGTTGCCATGGTTACCATCTAGCGTCTCTCTCGTCATCGGACACAAATCAAATTAAATGTTTAATGGTTTAATGGTTTCTATTTTGTGTAAATTAGGTTAATGCTTTTGTGTTTTCTTGTATTATCAGTTCAAGTTGTTGTACTTGCCTGAGGAAATCGTGGATAGTAGCGTGTTTTGTAACGTGTTGGGGGAGTGTTTCCCAGAATGCATTGCGACACTCTGGCATTCTGTTTCATTACATGTTATTGCTATTAGATAGGGTTTGGAGGCGAATGTTCAGGACATGTTGGGTTCCTTACATTTCACTGTTTCATGACGTTCAGTTTGTTGACTGCTGTTTTTGGGATCAGCACCATTACTCAAACGGCTGTGACTCTGATACAGGTTCACACTCCGGTATTGTCACCCGTGCACTATCAAAATTTCCCTCGAGGGAATTTTTGAACTCTAGTTATTCTTTTTATTATTATTCCTCTTCCTCGCTTTTTTGATTCGCTACTAGTCCTACAACTCGAAGAGTTGTAGGACAAATGATATATCAAAATGTGCGTCTTCATCGGGATCGGTGTGCTATTCGATTTCTTAAAATAATATTAATTTTTCATGAAGTTATTTGCAAAAAACTGTGAATATTTTCCCATAGAGAATGCATGGGAGGAGGTCAAAAAATAAATAGTTTTACTACTGCCTACTGCTGTCTGCTGCTCCTGCATACTTTGACCTAGAGACTCCATTTCAACTTTAAACAGTAGACAAAATTCCTGTGTATTTATGTATATTTCCATGTTTTGATAGGTCATATACTTTTTGATCAATCACTGTTCAATAACCATGATCATTTTTGGAAAAATGATGAGATTACAATGGGTGTCTATTGCATGCCCTTATTAGGGTTACAGTGTAGCTAGAGTGGGAGAGAGCCCCAGAAAAATAAAAAAATAATGTCTTTCCACGCTGCTCCTTGCCACAGTTTACAATGTACACACGTGATTTTTTCCAACTTTGTAGACATAGGCGTTCTGTCTCTCACAATGTGTTTAAAAAATCGGAGAGATTTACAGAATTCGAATTAGCAGCTTCTAAGTGCGGCCAGTCGCTGTCTTCTCCTCATTGACTCCAATACAAATATTTTCAGAGAAAAGCAGAACGGACCCCTGTTTTAAACTTGCGAGTGTCTCCGAAATATTTACTCTAGAAACATTTTAGAAACACCAAATCGTTCGGGAAGTCCTAACGGCGATGATGTTCTTGCTGTTTTTCTGGTAGGAGCTACCGTTTTGTCAGAATAAGCCCAAATGTGAGACCAGTGCCGAGGCAGAAAATGGCTGTTTTCCTCTATTCCTCTCCTCCTCGTCTCTGTCGTCATCGCGCGCGTGCGTGGGTCTAACTGTCAATTTAAATAATAACATTGTATCGATCGCGCGCAGCACCTGTACACACACGCACACACGCACACACACACACACACACACACACACACACACACACACACACACACACACACACACACACACACACACACACACACATACATACACACACACACACACACACACACACACACACACACACACACACACACACACACACACACACACACACACACACACACACACACACACACACACACACCGCTGCTGCTGGGAGAACTGGTTGTAGACGCGATGTTCTGGCTATGATCACGCACAGAGCTCTAATACTTTTCATTGGATAATGTGATTCAGATAGGTGTAGTTCATGGCCGTGTCTACCTGCTGAATGTAACCGCTGTGAAACTATCGGGAAATAACGATTCACCAAAGTGCTCTATCTCTCTCCGTCTCTCTCTCGTCATCGGACACAAATCAAATTAAATGTGAATGTAAAGTAAACCTAACACTAACCCTAACCGCAACGTCTCTGTCGACATTGCGCGTGCTTGCGTGTGTGGGTGCTTGCAAAACTGTCATTTTAATTCATAACATTGAGTGACACACACACACACACACACACACACACACACACACACACACACACACACACACACACACGTCCCGACCGCAGCAGTTGATCAGTGATGGGCAGTGAGATCTGTCTGTCTTGTCGTTGATAAATAAACTGTGAGATATCGAGTCTCCGTTGCCATGGTTACCATCTAGCGTCTCTCTCGTCATCGGACACAAATCAAATTAAATGTTGTTTCTATTTGGTGTAAATTAGGTTAATGCTTTTGTGTTTTCTTGTATTATCAGTTCAAGTTGTTGTACTTGCCTGAGAAAATCGTGGATAGTAGCGTGTTTTGTAACGTGTTGGGGGAGTGTCTCCCAGAATGCATTGCGACATTCTGGCATTCTGTTTCATTACATGTTATTGCTATTAGATAGGGTTTGGAGGCGAATTTTCAGGACATGTTGGGTTCCTTACATTTCACTGTTTCATGACGTTCAGTTTGTTGACTGCTGTTTTTGGGATCAGCACCATTACTCAAACGGCTGTGACTCTGATAGACTTTCACACTCCGGTATCGTCACCCGTGCACTATCAAAATTTCCCTCGAGGGAATTTTTGAACTCTAGTTATTATTATTATTATGTTTTTGCTTTACTTCCAACCAGGGGCAATTCCATTTTTTTTATTGAGGTGGTAAATACATATACAAACATATATATGCATTTGGACATACAATATAATATAATATGATTTCGTTCCAATACATTCTACTTCCAACCGGGTTCGACAAGAGTGAAGAGAGAACACTCTGATTGGCTGGAGGTTTTTTCCCAACAACATGGTGGCCCGCCACCATAATCGGATCATCATCGTTCGCTTCCCAGCCAAGGCCAGCCTCGTATTCACTGCGAAACGCCGGCGTGAGCATCAGGGCCATCTCACGAGGCTGGGCTCCTACAGTCCCCGCATTGTGTCTGGACTCGCCCTGTCTCTCTCTCTTACACAATACTCAGGCGGGCTTTTCACCACAAACATCGAGGCAAGCTCTGAAATTCCGCACCTCCCCTCCCCCCCCCCCGCCCCCCAGACCCAAACACACACACCGCCCTCCCACCTCGACCCTTCCTCCTGTCTGGAGGCATCTGACCTCCCTTCCCAGAGGTCTGGCTCGGCGCTTCCTCTGGGTCACCTCCTCTTCCCTCGCCATATGAGAGGGCGTGGTCGTGTCTCGATGTTACGCAACACTGAGGGTCTGGGCATGTACAGCCCCACCCCCCCCCCCCCCCCCCCCCCCCCCTCCCCGACCTACTATGCCGGCCAGCGGACCTCTGTGACTCCCGCAAACAAGCGCGATGGTCCCACCCGCGGGGGTCTCTGGGTTGCGGCAAAAGCTTTCCAATATGCGTTGAGTGCTTCTCAAGGAATATAAAGGGTAAAAGGGGCATTTAGCAGACGCTTTTGTCCAAAGCGACTTACAATCAGTACATTTGTGGGGTTCGACATGCGGACAGTTGGAGGAGGAGGGGGGGGGGGGGGGGGGGGCTGGATCAAGGAGATAGAACCGCCGACCCTACGGTTAGTGGACGACCCGCTCTGTCCAACCGTTCTATACACTGAGCTACTGCCGCCCCCCCTCAAAGGAAAGGACAGCTAACGGGAGTGATGTCCTTAAACGACGGATCCGCTTAAACGACGGATCCCACCTGATCCCACCTTAAGAACAGTTTTTTCCCGTCTGCCACTAGCCTTGTCAACAAGGCCCGGAGCCCCCCCTGACACTGACTCTCTCCCTCCCCCCACACAGTCCTACATGCTACATTAACGTGGCATCTTCAGATCGTCTGTGTTACATTAACGCACAGTGTGCACAGTGTGTACCTATGGGACCACCATTTTTCTATGCATGCACTACTGCTCCGTATTCCATATTCATTGTACATTGTATATATATTTATAGTTATTTTACTTACTTATATTTTTTTTAATACTGCTTTTCTCTTGCACCAATTGCACCAAGACAAATTCCTTGTAGGTGCATACCTACTTGGCAATAAATCTGATTCTGATTCTGATTCTGATTCTGAACCGGGTCTAAGTGTGAGGCTCTCAGGTGTTCTGTTGGTGCCAGTGGGTGCAGCACCCTCAGGTGCTCTCTGTCCTCGCAGACTTGTCGGTATTGTTGGTGTTCTCCTTTGTGTGTGTCGGGAGAGCGGTTCTGCGTTCCTCGTCTCTTTTTTTCGGTGACTCTCTACTTATTTGGGTGAAAGAGCACTTGTTCATCTCTGGGGTTCTAATTGAGAGCGCGGTCATCATGGTGGATACAGAGAGTGTATGCGTCACACTCCACTCCACACTACAGAGAACCCGTGTGCTACTTCTCCTGTGGGAACATGGTGTTCCACAAGTTCCCACAGAAGATGTCACTCGTGTCAATCATCTAAATCTAATATTCAAAAACCGCCTGCCGCCGTCTAGCGTTCCTCCCATCCATTCGTCGCCTGCGTGGATGTTATGTCTGTCAGGACGCTTCATGGTGTAGCGTTGCATCAATCTGCACGATGTAGGTAGGTGGGCCTGCATGTCTTTTCTGGCCCTATTGACGACCTGTGAGTTTTGGCACAATCTGTCCCGAGGAAGGGGAAATGGAACCGGAAACGGACGGTTCCTACGAGAGAGAAAGGGAGGGAGGCTGGGAGGGAGGGAGGGAGAGAGGGAGGGAGGGAGGGAGAGAGGGAGGAGCTGGGGGAGGAGGCGGCCGGGTGAGAGTGAAACTAGTCCCAAACACTTTTCCTTTTCACCCCGCCACACGTCACACACACACACATACGCACACACGCACACGCACACACACACACACACACGCATACACACACACACACAGGCACACACACACGCACACACACACACGCACACAGGCACACACACACACACACACACACACACACACACACACACACACACATAGGACAACAACATCTGCTGCGGCTGATTACCACAGGTGTATGTTACGCTTTGAGTGGATGTGTTAATGCATTAGTCCTGTGTTTGGTAAACATGCTCGCATGACGACTGGAGACCTGCCTACAAATCTAATCAAAGTCTGACTTCCCTTTACAGCACGCCTTGGAGAAACAGCAGCTTTTTTAATAGAATATTTGAAATCCCTTTGGGTGTTACTTTGATAAAGCGCTACACTTCACTCCCTATATGAAGTGGGGCAGATATATGTTTAAATGTGTCTATATGGTGTGGACAGGATGAGTAATAGAGAACACGATAAACACGTCTTCCTATATATCTCGTGAATATATCTAGTGAATATACAGTACAATATACATAAGATGGGAACCAACTGACTAACCGAAAATGACTAAATGCTGCGACCTATTGGCGCTCCACAGGAAGCACAGCACACACACACACACGCGGGCGCGCGGGCGCGCGCGCGCACACACACAGACAGACACACACACACACACACACACACACACACACACACACGACTTACAATGTGTTAAATAGACTATAATTAATTTCCTCGACTACGACTGACTTAGTTTTTAATATTCTCTATTTCCTTCAAACGTGCAGACAGAGACGCGTACACAAACACACGCACGCACACATATATATATATTTACCATCTTCCTGAATTAGCATAATAACAACCAACAGTTATGGACCATCTGTTCAGACACATGAAATGGGTTCCTTTCACCAGGTTTCGGGTTTTACAGACGAAGCAGCAGCAGCGGCAGCAGCAGGCGATATGCCAGCGGAGCTCAAAGCATTTGAATAATAAGTCACCATGATGAAGCCATAAATCATCGTGACTACAAGCCACACCCACTCTATTTATATTGGCTGCGGCGCGCTTCACGCCTGCAACGTCATCGGTAAGCAATTTAAATAGCGGCTTGCGCAACGGGATGAATAGTGGAGCTGTCACACGCGTTAAGAAGAGTAGCGGAGGTTGTAAAGTCATTAGGGACAACAAAACCCCGTTTTGTCTGTTATGCTCCGTCTGTTAATGTCTCACAAGACTTAGGTTCTGCCACAGGACCTGACATCGTGGAGACTTTCCACAACTCTAGTCTTGCTCAGTTTTTTTTATAGCCCATTACTCGGATCAGATCGGAAGCCATGGAATTTATTACAAGCCGAACGAAACTATGGTTATATAACTAAGCGGACCGCTGACTCTGTCTGTTTGTTTGTTTGTTTGTTTGGCTAAACTTCTCAACCGCAGCACGATTTCTGGAATCTCAAGGTAAGCAGTTTTAATCGCTCTCGCTCCGTGCGTAAAATTCTAAGATCTCCAGGCGCATTTTACGCAAAGCGCGTGAAATGTCCCGTGATGATCATGGCACTTAAAGTCTCACTGGTGATATTTCATATCGCGGCTTAGGCATGATACGGTGTTATATTTCCACCAACTGTTGGTTTATTTGTTATTTTAATTTATTTATTTAAATGTTGGCCATGACAGAACATATTGCATGACAGGAAGCCTTTATGATATGTATTGAAGCTGGTATAATGGTTCGGTTCAAACACGTTCTATAGCCTGATGTTGACGGAGTTGAACTGTCAATCATTGATGGTGACGATTCAGTGGTTGATTCCACGGGTCGGCCATCAGCAACCAAGCATGCAGACACCTGACCCCACCGCATCAACGAATCAATCACCAAACTTTATTTACACAGCGCTAAACAGCAATTAAAAGTGAAGCAATACATTGTCTTTCAAATGTCAGTAGCTGATCTGAACCACTGTGAATCATTTCAGAGATTGCTTCAACCAAAACCCATTGTGTAGTCTTAGAAGAAACAACACAGCAGCCATGAGTTAAAAAAAAAAAAAAAAGAGACATAATACGTATGTATACCCAAATTATTTCGCACACATGCTTGATCGGAAGACCTCTAAAAGCTTCAAAGTACTTAGTGATCCGGGCCCTTGTGGTTCCCCCCAGGGCACCTTTGTTTCCCACCCGGGACAAACAGTGTCTCATCTTGTGTGTGTGTGTGTGTGTGTGTGTTGTGTGTTGTGTGTTGTGCTCAGGATGGTGAACAGCCAGGCCTCCAGCCTGCCGCCCAGCCCCAGGGTATGCGCCGGCTGCGGGGGGAAGATCTCGGAGCGCTTCCTGCTCTTCTCCATGGAGCGCTACTGGCACACGCGCTGCCTCAAGTGCTCGTGCTGCCAGGCCCATCTGGGGGACATCGGCTCCTCCTGCTACTCCAAGGGGGGCATGATCCTCTGCCGCAGCGACTACCTCAGGTATACCACACAGCAAGTAACAAACCCAACCGGAGCGTGCGGAACACAGAACATGTCTTGAAAGGGGACCGGAGGATGAACGGCAACACTGACACACTCCGACCCACTGAACTGAAGTTCATGTGTTCGGACGATGTTTATCCACATGTTGAACAGTCCTGGTCATTTTTGTATTTGTAGATTTTTTTTTACAGTACTTACTGACAAAATCATTTTAAAAGGTATTTTATCATTCCATTAGGGCACAATAACACTACTGAGTGTGTTATTGTTTATGCCACTGATATCGCATCCTGGCTTTTCTTGTTTTAATAGATGTTGTTTTATTTAGGGTAATCTATCTGTCTGTCTGTCTGTTTATCTATCTACCTATCTATCTATCTATCTATCTATCTATCTATCTATCTATCTATCTATCTATCTATCTATCTATCTATCTATCTATCTATCTATCTATCTAGCTGTCTATGTTTGTCTGTCTGTCTGCCTGTCTGTCTGTCTGTCTGTCTGTCTGTCTGTCTGTCTGTCCGTCCGTCCGTCCGTCCGTCTCCGTCTGTCTATCATGGCTGTGAAAACCAGAAAGGTTTTGTCATAAAAAAAAGAGGTTAATTTCTTGCCTCTTCCTTGTGAATGCCGGGGTCATGTCGTTTTATTTGCATCATATTTTGGTTTGTCTCGGGGGCCTGGATAGTGTAATGGTCAGGGTGTTTTGACTCCCCAGTCGACAGGTACTTTCATTCCCAGTGTCCGCAATCTGACCTGTAGACATCCTCAAGCAAAAGCACCCATCACTCGTGCTTCTAAAGGACATGCATCTGAACTCTGGAGGCGTCTGCTGCATGACTTCATAGTAACTAGTTCTTCGTCCATATGTGTGGTTTCCTCATGGACTCTCTCTCCCTCTCTCTCTCTCTCTCTCTCTCTCTCTCTCTCTCCCGCGGTGCGTTCGCAGGTTGTTCGGTCACAGTGGGGCGTGTGGCGCCTGCGGACAGTCCATCCCGGCCAACGAGATGGTGATGCGGGCGCAGGGGGATGTGTTCCACCTCAAGGTGAGGGGTCGCGGGTTCGACTGCCGCTTCTCGCTGAACTAGACGGCCTGTTGTTAATGCAAATTCAAACACATGCTTTTAGCGCCCTGTCGTATGAGCACCGTCTTTGTCGGCATGTGTGGACCGATGTGTGCGTGTGTGTGTGTGCGTACGTGTGTGTGTGTGTGTGTGTGTGTGTGCGCGCGTGTGTGTGTGTGTGTGCGTGCCTGTGTGTGTGTGTGTGTGTGTGTGTGTGTGTGTGCGCGCGCATGTGTGTGTGTGTGTGTGTGTGTGTGCGTGTGTGTGGGTGTGCGTGTGTGTGCGTGTGCGTGTGTGTGCGTGTGTGCATGTGTGTGTTACCTATACGTAATAGAGGGTGACGATGTATATGAATACATCTATAGGTTGATATCTAAGCCAGTAAGAGCGTATGGTTTATCCGACCATGGAAACGGCGTCTGATGTCACTTCGAAGCGTGAAGGTTCTGAACGACGACGTGCGTTATTGTCAGATGGCAGAGTGACCCCCCGAGGGGCTGCAGAGGCTGTTGTTGTTGTTCACAGTTTACTGGGGCTGGTGGTGTCAGGAACACAACGACTAAGATAACCAAATCTAAATTAAAACTGTAAAGTAAGATTTTATTGATCCAAGACGCAAAGTTCTCAAATTGGTGCCACGGCGGAAAGTAGAGGACGGTAGAATAAAGATACGAGACACTAATTGAAAACTATGTCGATATGATATGTCTATATACACAATATAGACATATCATATAGACAGAAGATATGTCTATATACACAATAAGGGGAGTGGTTAGATTGGCGCCATAATAAATGTAAACAGTATCAAGAGAAACAGGAATGGTCAGGGTGGTGGGAGTCAGTGCAACTATTTCCAAAAGGTCGTCAGTGGATTACCTTCGAGATGGAAGCACAATTATCAGACTCAATCTGGTAACGTATCTCATCGCGGAAAGCGCTTTTATTAAACTTTTACCTTAATCTGCTCGCTCGAGCGATCGGATTTCGGTGTCCGTGCGAACGTATGCGTAACCGAGCCTCATTGTCAGGCTTCTATACGAACAGACTCCACCAACACACACACGCACCCTGTGTGTGTATCAGAGGAGGTGGTTCACACACGCACACATACACACACACACTCACTAATTGTTGTTTATAGGATAAGGTAAACTTTATCGCCAAGAAGGAAGATCGTTTTGGGCAACAGTGTCTGCTGTATGAAACATCCCAGAGAAGTAAACGAGAAGGAACTTCCATCCGACATTTTTATCCAACAGATGAAATGAAGAAAACAAAACCTTTCAAGTGTGAGAGTTTAGCATCTCGGTCTCCAGGTTTTCCGCCCCCCTTTTGCCTTCCCTGGAAGGACGCGTTCCCCTCTCTAACCCTTCCTGAAACTCCTGGGGAGTGTGGCTGCTCTTGTGAGGTCTTGGTGCTGGGTAAGGGTGTCAGGGATGTGGGGTACACATCCGGGGGACCCTGTGAAGCCCTGTGAGACGCTCTAGATGTGATGGAGGGCTGTTGCGGACCTGGCGGCTTAGGGACCCGTCAGGTCAGGACCCGACCTGACTCTGACCCCCCCCCCCCCCCCTGTGCTCTGCCCTCGGTCTCAGTGTTTCAGCTGCGCCACCTGTCCGGAACCGGCTGGTCCCGGGCGGACCGCTTCCACTACGTCAACGGTACCATCTTCTGCGAACACGACCGGCCCGGCAACGCGCTGGCCGGCCACCACGATCGCCCCGGCAACGCGCACCTCGGCGGCCACCAACACCACCACCAGGATCGCCCCGGCGGCGGTCTCCTCGGCAACCGCCACCCCCACGACCGCCCCGGCAACGGCCTCCTCAGGACCCACCTGCCCCAGCTCCAGAGCGGCTCGGTGCTGACGGACCAGAAGGTGAGGACCGCGGTGGTGGGGGGTGGGGGGGAGAGGGGGGAGGGGTCCCGCATCTGTGGAAGGTCCGGCCAAAAAACCAGCGGCGGTGTCGGTCTCCTAACCTCCTCCTCCTCCTCTTCCTCTTCCTCGCCTCCGTCGTCTCTGCAGGTTTGTTAAGCGGCAGGAGGGAAGGGGCGGTGGCCTCATCCGAAGCTGCTCGTCTTCGTCATCACGGACTCTCATCTCAGCTCCCGACCCCCCCCCCCCCCCCCCCCCCCCAGCAAACCCAGATGGACCCACCATTCTTTTCTAGCGCCCCCCCCCCTCCCCCTGTGTGTTGTGGTCGTAGTAGACATGGAGGTGGCCGTGGTTGCTGTGTGTGTGCGCACGACAGGCGGAAAGAGACGCCAGGGAGCAGCCCGACATGAGGGGGGGGGGGGGGGGGGGGGGGGGGGGGGGACGAGCCCTGAGAGCACCAACAGACCGAGGAAAAAGGACTTAAAGATGTATATGATGTGTAACATATGGCTAGCCTGTTAGCCGCCGGCTAACGGATCTCCTGAGTGTGACGATCTCCCAACGGCCCTGATCTACAGCGTTGTGTGATTTGTGTTGTAAGTGGTAACCCCTAGAACCCCCTCACGCACATGTAGGACACGCGCACAGGCACACGCACACACACACACACACACACACACACACACACACACACACACACACACACACACACACACACTCGCCAACGGCATACAGTATATTTGACATTTATTGAGGATGTACAATGGGAACAATCGGTTTTTATGGTATTTCACACTGTTTCTGTATTTCATGACGTGTTTGTGTGTGTGTGTGTGCGTGTGTGTGTTTCTGTGTGTGTGTGTGTGTGTGTGTGTGTGTGTGTGTGCGTGTGTGTGTGTGTGTGCGTGTGTGTGTGTGTTTCTGTGTGTGTGTATGTGTGAGAGTGTCAGAGGGAGGAATCATGTACAGTGAAAAATATCCTATTAAAAAGATTTTAGTGTTACATGGCTGTTTCATTGGACCAAAGTCACTCACATTTTGAATCACTAGTTGTGTTCTACTTTGGGCTTCCTCATATTATCTAGTCTCTATCTCTCTCTCTCTCTCTCTCTCTCTCTCTCTCTCTCTCTCTACTCCCCCCTCCCTCTCTCTATTTTCTCTCTCTGTCCTTCCCTCATCCCATGGTGAAGCCATGGCTGATTTACCCTCTGGAATGGAGTTAAAGGCGGTCGAGGCGAGGTCTGACCGTTTACCGAAGCAATTAAACATGAGCCTGACTGTGGTGGTGGTGGTGGTGGTGGACGGTGGGGGGGCGGGGTCATATCTCGGGCTGGGTTGACCTGGCTGGTTGGGTGCTTTCTGGCTGGATGCCGTTGTCGGTTAACTGGTTGGCTGCTAGGTTGACTGACTGACTCCCAATAAATGGTAATTTGATAGCAGCCTAATTAAAGCGGTGTGTGTGTGTGTGTGTGTGTGTGTGTGTGTGTGTGCCCGGGCATCGGAGGCTTTTGTAGCGATCTGATGTTACGGAGCTGTAATTAAAGCACCATTCAGCGACGGCTGCGTATCAGACCGTCACGTTTATCCGGGGTCTGCTTTTCTGCTCGAGATTCTTCTCCTCCAGCGTTGCCGATATTTTTTTCAGGTGCGTACAAAACAGAGCCCCAAAACTTGCCGTAAGTCACCCCTTGTTTTTCTCTTCTTTTTTTTTTTTTTTTTTTACTGTTTCCAAACTCAAGTCTCCGCAACACGCACATCAGAGGTTCAGAGTTAATCTTTTCCAGATAGCCAAGCGAGTGCAGGACTCCTTGGATGCAAGGAGATAACATCTTGCCTGGGAGCATAGCAGCCATCAAACTTGCACCTTAATGCGCTTAGCTATTTCAAAAAGTCCCACTTGTCACGGTAGGTGCTGATACCGCATCAATATTTATTTCACGTCTGATCGGGAAGCGTCACGCAAATTCATTAACGTATGCAAATCACCACAATTACAATTATCTTTGTATCGTGATGGCAAAGAAATAAAAACCTCGGCACATTCTGGGTCCCACCGCACCACAAGTTATACTCTGCATTCAAACCAATCAAATCTCATCTGCCTTTCACTAATTAGCCGGAACGTTTTCAGATGCCAATTAGCAGCTCTCATGAAAAGGCTCAGCGCCACGAGGCGTTGTCTTTTATCAGAGCCGTGCAGGTGTGCGGCTCACCGTGTAGCCGGTGTCATGAGAAAGTGTTTATTCCCGCTAATGAATCATATTAAACACATGCAGATGAGTGTAATTGCCTGAGCTCCTTCGCCTCACGCTGTGTGAAGGCACAAGATGAACCGGGGATATTTTTACACACGGGGGGGGGGGGAGGGGGGAAGAGGAGAGAGAAGGGGGGACGACCAGGCCTTCTGCTTCTGTCCAAGCTGCTGAGATCATCCCAGCTCCAACATGGCGACCGTGTTTACAGCCTAACGGCTGTTCTCCTCCTCTCTCTGATGCCGGTCCAAGCTAGCGGTGGTGGAGGGGAAAGATAGCGTTGTGTAGCACGGTGTCTCTGGGCCGGCAGAACGGGAAGGGGTGCGGGTAGTGGGGGGGGGGGGGGGGGGTGGGGTGGGGGGGGGGGGGGGGGGGGGCGTGGGGGTCGGAAAGGTCTGGTTCTGAGTCGTAGGGGGTCTATTGGCTAACAGTGTGCTGTAGGTAACCTTGCCCCCACACTGAGGAGGCGGCGGTGGTGGTGGTGGTGGTGGTGGTGGTGGTGGTGCTGAGGTGGTGATTGTGGAAGTCATGGAGGTGTTGACGGTGGAAGATCACATGCTTTATAGAGATTCGTTGATGGATGGGTAAATTGATGGATGGAGAGATTGTAGAGAGATGGCTATATAAAGATGTGAGGAAAGAGAGGGGTTGGGATTTTTACTTCATATTCAGAACCTCCGTCACAATACCACAAATTACACTACAGTGCTGTGCGATGGCATTAAAATACCATATATTGAGCGCAGCTATGCAGGGAACCCAGCCCAGTCTTTCTATGCAAGGAATTTTCTGCTAGCTTAAGCGTTTTTTGGGGGGGGGGGGGTTTTGTAAGAAGACCGTTTGGCAATTAACGAGATGCTAATTACGAGCATACATGCGAACGGCGTTGCGCTATATGACGCAGCCTAATAGCGTGGCGTGATCCGGGCTGTTTCACAGCAAACAGACGACACCTCGGCGCAACGAGGTAGCCCAGCTCGCCGAGCTGGCGGTGGCTCGACGGGCGGGAAACAAACCGACGGCCTAACGAGTAAAAAGGAAAGAAAAGCTTTTGCCACTCGGAGGCTCACGCAGGAATGTCGGGGGAGATGCGGGGGGGGGGGGGTTTGTGGGGGGGGGGGGGCGGGGGGCTCTCCCTCTGTTGTCCAATCGGAACGCTTTGAATAATTAAAGTGATCGGCCTTAATTAGCTCAATTACGTTAATTTGACCACGGAACACGGCCATATGGTGAAAGGAAACAAAAGAGGGGGAACTAATTAAAAGTAAAATAATGAGGATTTTAATTAACTGGCTCCCCAGACAGCCGAGCGCAGGGGATCAAGAGCCCGGCACCGTAATTAAAGAGCTGTAGCGTTGGCAACATCTCTCTCCTCCTTCTATCTGGGAGCCTCTATCCGTCTAATTAAATCTGTAAATAAATTAGCAACATTCAGGGCTTCTGCTTGACTTAACACTGCCTGCGACCCCCCCCCCCCCCCCCCCCCCCCACACACACACACAGACACACAGACACACAGACACACACACACACCCCTCCTCCCCAATAACACGTACACCTTACCTCCGACACCACACACCCTCCGTGTGTCTGCAGAGGTTGACGTAAGGTCTGCTATTAGAGGAGAGCTGTCGTGAAAGATTTAGTGTGTGTGTGTGTGTGTGTGTGTGTGTGTGTGTGTGTGTGTGTGTGTGTGTTTCTGTGTGTTTCTGTGCCTGCCTGCCTGCCTGTCTGCCTGCCTGCCTACTATCATGTCATGCAGATTAATATTTATGTTTGTTTCCATTCATAACATGACATGGGTTCGATAGACCTGCCCGGACCACAGAGTGCTGAAAGAAGCGTCAGATCTGCACCGTGAGGGACAGGTACAATCTCTGAAGCCGCTGTCCTCGGCGAGTCATTCAATTAGGAGCCACACAGAGTAGACAGACAGACAGACAGACAGACAGAGTACAGGGAAGAAGGGCAGGAATTCAACGTGAACAGAAGCAGGCAGTAACAAAAACAACGGACAAAACTGGAGACCTCGCGACGCGCAATAGGGCATGGAACACAGGTGAACAGAATGAGTAATCAGTACACACACAATGGACTCAGGTGCTGTGACATGTATGGATGTGTAAGCAGTAACTTGCTAACCCAAATACTTTACATACTTGTCTCGATGTATACAAATTATACAGAAGATGGCCGTTTGTGATTATTGCATTTTCCCCAGTGTGAAGTCGCCACGTTAACTAGCCAGGTTAACTAGCCTGGTTAACTAGCTAGGTTACCGTGTCGTTTAACAGAGTAGATAAGTACTCGTATATACAGAGAGGGAACAGCTAATACTGGACAGTGCATATTTCATATTAATTTTAAGTAACTAATTAAGCAGGCGGGTGTTAAAATTCCCCATTGCAACTTACTTTTTCCCAAATGAAATGTTTGTAAATTAATTCCTTAATTAGTTTCTTCTTGTTCACAATTCCAGGGTCTAATTTGCCCTGATCGTTGCGTGTTGAATATTAATGCCTGACTTATTTCAAAGGACGAAAACGAATATAGATTACACAGGGAGTGAACTTTAAAAACCAGTGCACTTAGACAACTGCTGACAAGCATAGTTTCAGCTGCTGCTGCTCTGCGTGACGCGCAAACACACACACACGCGGGACAGATGGGGGGGGCAGATTTAAGGAGATAAAATATAGGGTTATGATTTAATAACATCACTTTCTATATGATCTGCAGGGATCCATATAAGTAAATATAAGTCCAGCAGGCAGGACAGTCTTGTGGTGAAGGGTGTGCAGATTCCTTCCAACAGGTTCTGGGTCCAAACCCTGATATGCTTGAGTGTCCCAGAACAAGAAGTCAGACAGACAGACAGACAGACAGACAGACAGACAGACAGACAGACAGACATTCTCTATCTCCCTCCTTCCCTTTCTGTATGCAGTATGTGCATATATGTATACAGTGTATATCAGTCCCCTGAACTCTACCTGCTCCTCAATGATGTGTCTGAATGCACAGCAACTCGCTGTGGCTAAAGCATCTCCTCAATGAATGACTAAGTATACTCAAATGGTGAAGTTGTGCGTCAGGAAACCATGCAGCCTAAAGACGGTAGATGTACAACTTCATTATTTTAGCACTTACTTGGTATTTACCTCCGTTTCTGGAATTACACCACAGCACTTTCGCCCAGCACTCCGTATCCACCCCGTCAGCCTCCTGATACACCCCATAATAGTCTCACGTCAGCATGTTGGTCTCCATGACAACGTGTCTGTAGATGGATGAATGTGTTGAGGCAGCGTTGGCATGTTTACGTCCTCGGAGAACACGCGGCTTTACAACTTCTTGCTCGTGTGTGTCGCCCTCAATGGCAACCGACACTGAAAACAAACTTAAAAAACGCAATGTTTGAACCTCTCGCACAGGACACATGGGCCTCTCGGAGGCCTACAAACTAGTTTATTGTTTTATCATGAAAAAAAAATATTGAAATATCGAATTTTGAAAAACACTTTGACAGGAAACTACTTTACATTTATATGAACGACCAGTTAATGGTTCAGAGGATTTCTGGTACATTTCAGAACGAGAAAGAGCAAGAAGGGGAGGACACCGATGGAGTATGGAGAGCTACATAAATACAAAGAGAAGACAGGGAGACAAATACATTTAATCATTTAGCATTTATCCAAAGTAAGTGAGGCTGGGAACAATCTAACAGGCACCCAATCAAAGGAGGAGATGGAAACAAAATGTGGGCTGTGCATCCAATTCAAGTTAAAAAAAAAAAAAATCAACTCTGCTGCACTTCACCACGTTTTTGAAGCTGCGACAGTTTTTGATCGTCTGCTTCGAGTGTCCTCAGGATAAGTTGTACATCATTTTGGAAAAATTGCCTTTGTACTTAATGACTAAATGCCAAAGTAAACGTAGAATGTGGTTATTTCTCCCTCTTTGCTGGCAGACTGGAGCTTCCAAAGGGGAGGCGTGCGTGTGTGTGTGTGTGTGTGTGGGGGGGGGGGGGGGGGGCGTCGTCCACCAGGGGAGCAGAGAGACTGGAGAAGAAACCATTGATGTGATGAAGGTGGAGTCATCTTCATCATTTGGTGTGTCCAGATTATTTTTAGTTTTCTGTTGTCCAAAGAAAATCCAAGGAGGGTCCAAGAGGAGACCAGCCTGCCATTACTGTGTACATGCGCCTCCACTCCCTCCCTCCCTCCTTGCCTGCCCCCCCCCCCCCCCCCCCCCTCCCCCCGCAACCCCAGTCCCCCCCCCCCCCCCCTGACTCTTTCCTCCATGCTTGCCCCCTCCTCGGTGAAACCAGGTGGAACGCACGTGCGTTCATTAACGCCCTTTAATGAGGAGCAGATGCAACAGCCCCCACATCTCTCTCTCTCCCTCTCCCTCTCTCTCTCTCTCTTTCCCTCTCTCTCTCTCTCTCTCTCTCGCTCTCTCTCACACACCCTCCCATGCACGTTCTGTACACATGCATGGACACCCACTGGCTGGTGGAGTGCACAGACCTGTGTGACTGTGCTGAAACACTCACACAGAGCATTCACACACCAAAGCCATTTATAGGTCTGCACACAGAGTTAAACACTCAATATTTTTCTATATTGTGTGCATGTATTGTATGCATGTCTGTATTCCTTTCCCCCCCCCCCACACACACACACACATGCACACACGCACACGCACACACACACGCATGCACACACACACGCATGCATACACACACACACACACGCACACACACACACACACGTGCGCGCACACACACACACACACACACACACACACACACACACACACACACACACACACACACATGCGCGCACACACACACACAAACACACAGTGCTCCTTCGTCGGGCGGGCTGGCCCGGTCTTTCCCAGCTCCGATTGTGTGGGCCTCATTTGTCCAATTTAGACACAGGACTGTGGTCATATATCACCACCGCTACACACCCTCTGCTCTCCCTCTCTCTCTCTCTCCATCCCTGCCATTCAGAACGATGGGAAACGTCCTCTGAGCGCTGGCTCGCTCGCCCGCCCCCTACCACCGGGGGTTCCACGACGATGGTGTCAGATGGATGGGGGGGCTACAGTGAGTACAGCATATCACCCACGCCACGAAAACCCTCCCACAGTTTGGGTTGAAAAAAAAAACACACAAAACACTTTAGGATTCACTGACTAGTGTTCACAGACTTACTGTAAAACTAGGAGAAACTTTCAAAAACAATGAAGAACAATGTGTCAAATGTGAACTGTGTACGTTTCGTATGTAAACCGTTAACATAGACAATCAAAGGAGACACGTTAAAAACTCCTTTCCTGAATTTAGCAGTAATCCCTCCCTGTCTATGGCCGACCAGGTTTCACCAGAATCAGCTTGAAGGTCTAATATCAACTGAACAAAGAGCAGCCCTGCACTGAAGATCTGATTCATATCGCAGAAGTCACCAAGCCGAGAGCCCAATCAGATAACAGCCGTGATGCGTCAGATATGATCACAACATGAATTTGTTCCTGCACTTGTGAGCTGGGTGTTCTGCCACAACTATATGGACATTGTGTTTATTCCCATGATGCACTGCATTGTTTACCCCCCCAATCCCTGTGGTAACCACGACAAACCCTCACCTAAACCTTAACCTATCTCAACCGAAACTCAACCGAAACCTTTACGATTGTACACCCCATTCTCAAAACGTAACTTACCCCCACGCCTATGCCAAGCTTTTTCCTCGGGCATAATGGGAAGTTCACAGCGGAAAGGCGAGTCGAGTTTTAACCATGTGTTGTCCCACAAGGGCGGAGCATTGAACGGCTCTGTTGCTCTTCCTGATTGGCCGTTAAACGTGAACTCACATCATCCCGGCCGGCTCTAATGAAACACGCTGAGCCGGAGCTCTGGACCCGAAAACCCTCTCCGCCGTGGAGGGCTTGCCCATCAGGGGCCCATCAGGCGCCCACCGGGGGTCCAGAATGGGGGCCCTGCCTGCCAAAAGACAAACACAACCCAGAAAATAACATCAACATATAATATTCAATATCAGCTGTTGTTGTTGTTGTGTGAATTGTTATCAGTGGTTTTCAAAACTACAGTGGATGACAATTTTTTAGGTTTTGGCAGCTAGGATTTTGGTTTTATTTGTGGGTTGATTTGTGTCCCGCGATCGGTGGGCCGAGTTTTACGTTGGTCGTCTCGGTTATCACATTAAAACATCACAGTGATGGTGATATCTTACCGCGGTTTTACAAAGAAAGGAGTAGAAACAGGAAAGATGCTTGAGGAATAGCTCTATATTTCTTCAGAAGCCAAGCATTTATATCCAAGCATGTAGTAGTCACAGGCTATAACGTTTTATATTCATGTTTTAAATGATTGTTTTATGCAACGTCCAAGTAAAGTCAAGATCAGAATGTCTTCAAAGAGTGTCCCCCTCTCTCCACTGACATTGACAAAAACATCTCATTGTTTTACCTCCACTGCAAGGAAAAACTCTTGCAAAACAGAAACATGCAGCTTTCAGTCCCAAAATCTGGATGTCAGGCTTGTCACTCAGACAAACACATCCAGAGAGCAGAGTGTGTGCGAGGAGGTGTCAAAAATACCTGTGTGTGTGTGTGTGTGTGTGTGTGTGTGTGTCTATTGTCTAGTATCTCCCCACGCTGTGCGGTGCGTCGGCTGACATTTCCGACAGAGATAAGACGGGAGAGCTATCGGTGGAGAGGGGTTTGCCACGGTGGAGACTCTGTTGCCGATGTCACCTGTGTGTGTGTGTGTGTGTGTGTGTCTGTATATGTTGTGTGTGTGTGTGTGTGTCACCCCCCTTGACACAGACAGAGGGGCCCCTCACGGCAGACAATGGCGGTATTATTTTCCAGAGAGCGGGTCGGTCTCAGTGCCAGAGCGCCTGGGGGGGGTTGGGGGTTTCAACTCCCTAGGGACCCTCCTCGGGGGCGCGGGGGGGGCCCAAGGGTTCCTATGATTAGCAGGTCTGCTCCTCCCTCCTCCTCTTCCTCCTCCTCCTCCTCCTCATCCTCCTCCTCCTCCGCCCGGCAGCACCCCCACCCCCTGCCTGGCTGCGCACCCCTCCGCTGAAAATGCCAACGCAGGGCCAAGGGCAGAGCTCCCCCACAGGGGCCCCCGCTCCCTGAAACCACGGGGCCCCAACCGCTGCTTATCAGCACCCACACACCTGCACCCACGCACATTAGCGTTGTATGTGTGTGTGTCTGTGTGTGTTTGTGTGTGTGTGTGTGTGTGTGTGTGTGTGTGTGTCTGTCTGTGTGTGTGTGTGTGTGTTGTGTGTGTGTGTGTGTGTGTGTGTGTGTGTGTGTGTGTGTGTGGTGTGTGTGTGGTGAAGGAGGGGGGGGGGGGGGGGAGCGAAAGACTGAGAAAACAGGAAGATAATGAGAGATGCAAAGAGGGACAAGCACCCACATGCACCCATAGAGGATAGCGCGGGGATAATGGGTGTGTGTGCGTGTGTGTGTGTGTGTGTGTGTGTGTGTGTGTGCGCGTGTGCACGCCTGCACATGAATGAATGACTGAAAATGCACGGGAAACACAAGGAATATATTTAGACATATAAGCAGAGGCAGGGACAAAGACAGATGAGGAGGAGGTAGGAGGAGGAAGAGTGGAAAAAAGAGAGAGAAACAGTCATGGCTGCCAGTTAACACTCAGTGAGTCAGGTCAGGATGTACAAATGATTCAACGTGATGCATTCACAGGTGGAGAATCACCTCGGCATGTCAGACTCGAGGCGGTTTAATTTGACAAGCGAATTGACAGCTTTGGCACCATTTTGTTGGCAGTGGTTGGAGAAGGTTAATGACTTGATTTTGACTCAGGTGTGCATGTGTATTTAAAACAAGCCGCTCATTCGGCGTTGCCTTTTGAATCGACGAAACGCCACAGAAATCATCCCTCGCTGTCAAACTGGTCGGTCATAACGGCCCCGGTACTCAAATGCTATTATTCTGGGTCTAAAAAGAGAACACTATACAACTATTGTGTGATGCTGAATCTTCAATGAACGTCCATAACCCAACCAAAAATTGTGATGTCAGATATTTAGTCAAGTCCAAGTCAAGTCAAGTAAACTTTATTGTCAGTTCTCATGAATGTACAGGACATACACAAAAACCGAAATGCGTTTTCCCTCGATCCCTATCCCAATGCTAGACACGCATGCAAAAATATAAATATAAATATATAAAAAATATGAATACAAAAATCTTTTACCACCAATCTTTACCACACCAGCAAAAGCGTTTTGAATGCTACTAATGTAGGCTGACGTAGGACCCCGGGTCTGAGCTGACGTTTAGCAGAACACTAACATCTCAGCGAGGTACACCTGGGCTGTCGGTTTGATATTCGCCGTTGAACCCCCAGCCTGCTGTCAGGAGATGGAGGCGGAAGTGGCGGCGGTGGTGGGAGATAAGAGATCTGACACTCCATCTATGGTCTCTATCTCTGTCTTCCAGTCCCCAGTCGTTTATTCTGCGCGTCTCCACCTCCACCCCGATGGAGGCCATCTTAAAACACGGGCACTCTGTTCTAGTGCTCAGAGAGCCGTGTGGTCCACTGTGTATGTGTATTTTCTATATGTGGGGCTTTGTGGGTCTTAAGTGTGTCGTATGTCTATTCTATGTATTTGTGTTTATGCTGCTCATGGTAAGTGTGTCTGTCTGTGTGTGTGTGTGTGTGTGTGTGTTGTGTGTGGCGTGTAAGTGCGTATATACGTGTGTGGTCGGCTAGCATGGGACATTTTCACCCAAAGTGCATGTAGTTATCTCCGTCCATTAGAAGGTATTTTCTGTAATGCTCGACCACTCTGGGGCTCCGGGGTTAACTTCTAGGTCTATTTTGGACCTAAGTGGACCGTCAAATGGCTGCTGTGTCTGGTGTGTGTGTGTGTGTGTGAGAGAGAGAGAGAGAGAGAGAGAGAGAGAGAGAGAGAGAGAGAGAGAGAGAGAGAGAGAGAGAGAGAGAGAAGAGAAGAGAGAGAGAGAGAGAGAGAGAGAGAGAGAGAGGAGAGAGAGAGAGAGAGAGAGAGAGAGAGAGAGAGAGAGAGAGAGAGAGAGAGAGAGAGAGAGAGAGAGAGAGAGAGAGAGAGAGAGAGAGGGAAAAGGCGCACAAAGACCGGCCCAAGACACACATGCATGGCCACACACTTTTAAGCATGGGGTTTTCTTTTTCTTTTTTTTTTTTTTTGTTTAATTGCGTAAGCCATGGAGAGCGAGATAAGAGCCCGGTGGAGCCGGCCGTGCGGCCACTTAGAAGATGTCTGGCCGGATAACAAGACGGCCAGACTGCAGCACGGCTTCTCCCGGCGGCCATCTTGGATACAACAACAACAACAAAAAACTTGATCTCTTTAGTTGGTGGAGCGAGGGAGAGAGAGACGGAGCCAAAGACAGAGGGAGCGGGAGAGAGAGAGAGAAAGAGAGAGAGACAGAGACAGAGAGGGAGAGAGAGAGACGGAGAGGGAAAGGGAGAGAGAGGACAGACAGAGGGAGAGAGAGAGAGACAGAGAGACGCTGAAAATAATAATGCGGGACATAGGGAGGAGGAGGGAGGATCATGGGGGAGACAGGGAGGCGCGGGGGGGGGGGGCTCTGTGTACACAGTCTCATGGATCTTCATAAACATTCCTCCAAATCATGTGCTCTTCACCCGCGGTGCGTGATCTTATCAGGAGGGCGGCGGTTGTCAGCTGCTGTCCCAGGCGTCCGACCACACAGAAACACACCGCCACTTTCTTCCGCTGCCTCGGTCTTTTCCGGAAGTCTATTCACCCGTGGTTTGGAAATTGGGGGGGGAAAAAAAAAAAATCCACCCGGTCCTCCCACGCACTGTTTCTTCTTCTCCCTCCTCGGAGCTCTTCCACGAGGAAATCCGAACATGTGACAGGCCTTTGAAGCCCCCTGATAGGGCGGGTGGGAGATCAAAGAGCCCCGCGGACGTTTTTTTTCGGTTTCAGTCGAGCTTATCTAACCGAGGGGTCGGAGGTCAATGGGCTCGGAACACAGCGATGATGTCATGGCCCGTCTGAATGGGATCTGGTGATAGCAGGTCAAGAGCTAATTGATTAGATGTCCTCGGTGTGTGTGTGTGTGTGTGTGTTTGTGTGTGTGCGTAAATGTGTGTAAATGTGTGTTTATGAGTGATATGCCCTCGACCCCCCCCCCCCCCCCCCCCCCCCTCCCCAGACTCCCCGGCTGTGTTTTTTTTTTAACTTGCAGATGAAGCCATCTGCGGTGGTCTCTCTGGGGAGACGTCTCCCTGGTCACTCCTCTGTGTTCAGCTCAGCCGAGGTGGAAGACACGCCCATGTGTTTGCACTCCCGTTAGGCGCGACAGTGGCGTTGAGCTCTGGGCAGGCCAAGGTCGCCTGAAGAGACGACGCCACGTGCTGAGCCATGGTGGAGTGGCTCAGCCATTTTGAAAAGTGATCTAGACTGGCTTCCCGGTGTAGACCACTTTTTTACGAGCAGATTTTGTCTTCATCACCTTTAAGCACAATTATATATGTCAAAATATACAAATATATGTCAAATACAAAAATAGCTAAACATTAATGTTATGTTTCTATTTTGTCCAATTTTTAGGGCAGTTGTTATGGCTGGGCTGACTGATGTGATATTGGCATTGATTGGCATGTGTTTTGATTGTGAATGTGATGCATTTGGACGACCTTTACTCATATTTTTGCTTGCTGTTATCTGCTCTGTCCTCGTGCAGAATTCCCTTTAAATATGGCATGCCCCTTCCCCCAACATAGAGGTAAAGGTCAGCATATAGCCTTCCTTAGCAAAACCTAGCGAACACTAGCCATTACCTTAACCAATCTAGCTAAAGAGACCCAACATAGCCTGCCTTAGCTTACCTACACCCTACCCCTCCCAGATTTGGTCAACATTATCAAACATAGCCTGCCTTAGCCAAATGAGCCAACCTGAGCTAACCTAGACAACAAAGACAACTATAGCCAACCAAGCTTTTCTTGGACAATCTAGCCGACTTTATTCTATGTTAGACCCTACATTTGTCCAACATCACCCAACCGTATCCAACCTAGCCTACCTCAGAAACCAACTCCGCTAACCTAGCCAATTTGAGATACTACGCTCATACTAAACTCTAGCGCAAACATTGGCCAACATTAACCACGGTCAACCAATCACAGTCTACTTTAGCCCTACCTGAGCTTACCTAAGCCTTCATTAGCCACACACAGCCGCTAACACATAGCGGTGCTGCCAAAACTGCTCACAGAGTAGGCAGATCTGCTGTACAGATGTCTCTCTTCCTCTTTCCCACTGTGCTCCTTTGGTGGCTTTTCAACACAGCAACAATGCAACAAAGATGTTTCATTTTTCATACACACAGAACACTTGGCTTTGTTTAGAGGTGTGTGGAATGAGCCCATTATTATCTCAGCGGGGTAAACCAATACCCCCACCCACCCCCTGAAACTTCTCCCAGAGATGGAGAGGAATTAGGGAAATGCCTTGCTGTGTCGAGGTCCCCTGTCTAATTAATGGGAGAAAGGTCTGCTGCAGCCTAGGGGGTATAGGGTTGGGGGGTGGGGGGGGGGGGGGGGGGGGGGGGGGGGGGGGGGAGCCGGCACAGAGCCGCCCCAGCCTGCCAGAGGTTCAGGCCCACAGCGTAGAAGGCATCAGAAGGTGTAGGAAGGGGGCTGGTTGTGGGGGGCGTGAGGTGTGGTGGTATCGGTGGGGGTGTGGGTGGTTGTTTATGAGCCGAGTGAAGTGGACCATCAGGGGGGGGGGGGGGTGGGGGGGGAGGTCAGGAAAAGGCCAAGCAAGTGATGGAGAAAGCGATTAGATGGAGAGAGAAGGAAGGGATGGCGAGAGCTGCATTCCTGCGTAGGACTGTGACCCCCCCCCCCCCCCCGCCCCCCTGTAACAGGACACCCCGGGCATATCACTGTGTCCCGGCTCTGAGCTCTGGGGTTTAGCATCGCAGAAGAACCACATCTCTCTGCCTCCGCTCTCCTGCGGCCTCCTGTTGTGTGTGTTCGCCCGGTTTCTGAGGAAGAGGAGCCGCTAGCTTCATGGAGGGCTCCGCTCCGTCTACGAGTCTGTAGAACCCTCGTGAACCGCGTGAAAATGCTTAAAAAAAAACTGGTTCAGGTGACGTTCTTATTGTATTCGCAGCAATGAAATGTTTCAACCTCATGACAAAATGTACTCTTTGTAAGTCGCTGTGGATAAAAGCGTCTGCTAAATGCCCTAAATGTAATGTAAATGTAAACTAAAGGAGCAATCTCCCATTCTGCTTTGTTTTTAACTGCAACTAGAGCTCAGATTTTTTGGTTTGAAAACAACACAATGACAGTTGACTGCTTTTATTTCATGCACCCAATAAAGGGATGATGAACGTCCTATAGCTCAATTTAGCTCAACTGGTAGAGCATGGCATTAAACACTCCCAGGGTGAGAGGTTCTATTCCCTGTCTCGATCAACTGGTAGAGCAAGGCATTGGCGCTGCCTGGCTAGATCAACTGGTACAGCAAGCCATTGAAGCTGCAAGGGTTAGGGGTTTGATGGCCCACTGGGAACAGCCCTGACCAAGAATGAATGTTCTCACGGTAATGTAATAGGCTTTCCATAAAAGCGTCCACCGAAACGGCATATACAATACATAATAATAACAATAGCAAAAATTAAAAGCCAAAACACTGAAACTAGCGTGCGAGGCTAACGTGCTAATTGGTCACAAACACGTCGTCCATCTGGAGTCGAGCGAGCCAGCAGGAGAGAATGGGGCCGGCATGTCACCCCCCCCCCCCCTCCCCCCACGGTCTCACTCCTGGTGGGGCCCGGACCCCTTCGTCACCCGCTTCCAGAGGGCCCCCCACTCCACCCTGAGGACCACCTACAGCCAACACACTGACCCCCACCATGCACACCCCCGCCCCCCCCCCCCCCCCCCCCATCTCTTCTCAGCCCTGGCGCCCAGCTGTGCATGATCACTTGAGACGTGCTTCTATGTGTTTTCTATATTCTCCTCCTCATTAGAGAAGATTAGGTTCAACTTTATCGTCAGTGTGCAGAGTAGAAGAACAGAGACAGCGAAATTGCAGTTGGCGTTCTAACCAGAAGTGCATAATAGCGATTAAGGTGCACATGAATAGTGCAATATGAGTAGTAAAGCAAACAGTATTAAAGTAAACAGTAGTAAAGTAAACAGCGGCCCTGTAAAGTAAACAGTAAACAGATAGTGCAAGTAACAGATGTACAATATATATATACAGTACAGTATAGAGCAGCATAGATGGGTATGTAGGTAGTTACAGTGTACAATAGGGCAGGACAATGCAGGGGATTTGTACAGTAAATAATGCAATGTGTTTCTACATCCTCCTCCTCCTCATGTGTTTCTACATCCTCCTCCTCAGGCGTTTCTATATCCTCCTCCTCATGTGTTTCTATATCCTCCTCCTCATGTGTTTCTATATCCTCCTCATGTTTCTACATCCTCCTCATGTGTTTCTACATCCTCCTCATGTATTTCTACACCCCCCTCATGTGTTTCTATATCCTCCTCATGTGTTTCTATGTCCTCCTCCTCATGTATTTCTACATCCTCCTCCTCATGTGTTTCTACATCCTCCTCCTCATGTGTTTCTACATCCTCCTCCTCATGTGTTTCTACATCGTCCTCATGTGTTTCTACATCCTCCTCCTCATGCGTTTCTACATCCTCCTCATGTGTTTCTACATCCTCCTCATGTGTTTCTACATCTTCCTCATGTGATTCTATAGTGTGTTGCTGTATCATCCTAGAGCGTGTTTCTACATAATTTTACCTCGTGCTTGCAGAGGAATGACAGCCGCCTGTGACTGAGATCTGCATTTAGGAGCTCTTTACAGCGCATTACCCAAAAATGATCAATCTTTTTGATGTGGCTACACATTACAATAGTAAAAGGGATATAAAAACCCAGCAATCACTGAATGCTAAAATGAATAAGGACTGTACTGAAAGACACTCACTGTGTTAGTTAATTTATACTCCTGCGCAAAGTGTCTCTACGTCAGTTACGGAGAGGCCTCTACGTAGCCGGAGAGCCTGACGGAGAGCCTCTCCGTCGTCTCCGGCTGCATGAAATATTTTTTAAGTGTCCGTCACTCCGTCAACAGACAACAGAGATGGCAAGGGCTGCGATTGGTCCTCTAAAAACGTCATTTCCGGAATAGCTTTTCCGGTTTGACTACTATCACAACGTAAAAACTGGCAACAGCGCCATTTTCAAAACACACATACATTTAGTGGACGTACATACCACCTCCGGACATGGCTCCTCAGTCTTTCACGTCTCCATTTTTGTAACAAAAGTATCCGTGTTTCAATGTTATTCAGCTGCAAGAACAACAACAGTCTTTCTCTCTCGGACGCCATTGCTCACTGTAGCCGAAAGCACACACAACCAACGACGTTACCGACCATTGGCTTCATGGGACTAGGGCCAGTCTTGTTGTAGCGACCCCTTACTGATCGGGCAGTAAATTGCATTGCGTATCCGGCACCATGACGGAGCACTATGAGGGCTCGCGGGGTCTCCGTGGTTACGCAGTTGGATAGCGCAATACGCAGTTGTAGAAGTATAACCAGCGCTTTAGTTGACGTACACGGCTGGTTACACATGTATTCCACGATTGAGAACTCAAACTACAGCTCAGACGGGCCGATGTGGGGGGGGTCACCCTTCAGCCCGTCTAGCGAGTAGGACCAGGGTATCTTGTGCCACATCCGGATTTGATGATCACCTTTACCTGTGGACAGGGCTATATCAGGGAGTCTGCCCCTCTCTGTGCGCTGCAGCGTTTTGTTTTGGATTCATGGGTTCTTCAGAGTAGATCTGTCTACTGTTCACGTCTTTCTAGTGTAGACGTTTTGTACTTTAGTGATTATGTTTATTTTGCAGTTTTAGTATTCAAGTTGTTTGGTAAATTTTGTGTTTACGTCGTTTTGCAGTTCAGGGTTCATTCAAGATGTTTTGTGCTTTGGCGTTGACTGTTGTTTCGGGTCAGAGAAACTGTGTCTGGAGATTCCCCTCCTTTGGGTTCCTTTGGCCAGTTCTCCTCATCCCTCAGTGTGTTCCCTTAGGTCAGCTCGGTAGGCAAACTTTACATTCTAATTGTCATTCTCATGCCATCCGGGGTTAATGTTGTGCTCTCATTCGTCTGAGCCCACAACGCCGGGGACGGTAACAAGACCTCCGACGTGCCGCTGTCGAGATGTGAGAGCGGTGAAGACGGAGAGCAGCAGAGAGTGCAGAAGAGCCAGATTTTGAAAATAACACCAATAAAAAAAAAACAATGCCTGCTGCTCTACTCCCTCCCTTGCTGCGGTTCTGCCGGAAGACACGTCCTGATTAGTCATAACTGAGTCAGGAGCCGTCTGAAATCTAAATTGTCATACAGAGGCAGGCACAAAGTCAACCAGACTGAGTGAGCAATTCACTCACTAATCCCTGATGAATGGCTCGGGCATTTCTCGCAAATTACCCTCAAATTATAGCTCTGAATCTTACCTACAGCACCTTTTAACATAAGAAAACAGCTTTGTGTTCCGGGCCTCCGCGGTATGTCTGGAGGAGTCTGACTCCGTTCTGCCTTGATCTCTCTGCACAAAGATGAGGAAATAAAGGGATGCTGAGAAAACTAACAACCTTGACCTTTAAATTAAGTTTCAAGTTTATTTGTCGTATGCATTAGAGAACAAGGGGTAGAAGTAATTAATGGCCATGAATGGCAATGAGTTTCAGGCCTCCTCATTTGTGCAACCAATAAAAGTAAAAGTAAAAAATTACACGACAAGATGGTGATAAAAGAAGCAAAAAAGATGTGACACAATAAAACATGAAAAGTGCCATATATGGACACATGCTGGAGCAGATATATATGCGTTAGGTCTTAGTTTTCAGTTGGAAGGGTTGCTTTATATCTAAACAGGGTTAGATTTCACTGGCTCACAGAGGACAGAACTAGCTTCCCAAAGTCACTCACTCCATCACCATTTACCCCTCCACTGAAGGTGTATTTGTCTGGTTCAGGTCTAGGGAGTCCAGGCCAGTTGGCATCGCCCCCAACCCACCTTTGGCCCAGGTTCTGATCCAGCTAGTGTTTGTACAGCTTGATGTCCAACAACACACTAAAACACTCAAAGCCTCACCGACCCCAACCAGAATCTCTGGTACCGCTGTTTATTATATTCCTATACTATGTTTCTACAGTCTATAGTCCTGTAGGGAGCACCTGGAGTTTAGTTTCCATCAAACTTCTTTGCCAATTAGACTTAGATTTATTATTTAGTTATTTAGCAGATTATTATCCAAAGCTATTCACAAACGAGGCTGAGAACAATCATGCATTGCAAAGATGTGCATTATGATGTCTATTTATAAAATTAATGAATGTTTTGTTGAGCCATGAGTCATATTGCGAAGTACAGAGGTAGGCCATTGTATGTTTTGTGTATTTTTAGCCATTACTTATAAAATACTGACATGACAGTGTTTTTCCGCAATTGCAGTTTGGCAATTAACATTCTGGAAGCTATAAAGACAAAACTATCTTAATAGATTAGGTTTGGTTAAAGCTAATGTTGTATGTTTTCGGAATGCTTAGCAAACAAGACCAATTAAAATACTATAAACTCATAAATGTGACACGCTTAGTGGGGAAAAAAAAAATCAGAAAAGCAATTTTATTCACATTTGTGTAATGGTGGCTGTGGAATGCTTTCATTAATGTTGGAGGTATAACTGTCTGGTTGACAAAAATAGATTTTTAATCTCATTATCTCAGAAAAGCAGCGCAAAATGTGAACGCGAGAAACACAGAGCAGGCGTGTGCACGTTTGTTCACAAAATGTGTGCCTGTCGTTTTATGTAAATGCCCATTTGCATTTGGTGTGTGTGTGTGTGTGTTTGCATCAGTATATACGTGTGTCTGTTGCATGCACCCTCGTCCTCTATTCATTCTCCATACACATCTTCTCAATAATCTAATTACGGAGGGTGGGCTTTTGTTACGTAAACAAGAGGTAGGCCTACACCTCAAGATGGGCAGTGAATATTCAGATGAGAGGTGATTGAGAGTGATACATACTCCAGAGGGGTGAGAGGTGGTTATTGATGTGGAGAGCCACCGCTCTTCAACTTGAGTCGATCTCACTTCCTCTCCTCCTCGGCTCTCCTCTATCCACCTCTCTCCTCCTTTCATCTATCCACTTCTCTCCTCCTCTCATCTTTCTACCTCTCCTCCTCTCATCTTTCCACCTCTCCTCCTCTCCTCATCTATCCACCTCTTTCTCCTCCTCTATCCACCTCTCCTCGCTCCTCCTCCTCCTCATCTATCCACCTCTCTCTCCTCCTCTATCCACCTCATCTCCTTTCTCCTCCTCTATCCACCTCTTCTCCTCTCCTCTCTCCTCCTCTCTTCTCTGTCGTCCATTCTCCTCTTGTCTACATCTCCACCTCACCTCCTCTTCCCTCTCCCTCACTCTCCAACTCTTCTCCCCTCTCCTCACTCTCACCTGCTCTCTCCTCCCTGGTTCTCCTCTCCTACCTCCCATCTCCTCCTTCTCCCTGTCTGTCCGCCACAACAGTGAACTACAAACTGCACCTCCTGCCGATCCTTGGCAGGAGGTGCCGGTCTAACCTACAGGGTTTCGTGTGTGGCCCAACATCTAGATGTTATGTTTTCAGTGTCATGTTGTTTTGTTATCACATGTGCTGCGCGGTTTAGTTGATTTAATGAGTGGTTACATTGCTGGGCTTATTAGTCAGATCAGAGGATCGGGATTATTGCGTGTCTCTGAGCCTTCTCACAAAACGTCAATACAAGGGGACCTCACTTCATAGCTGCTTCCCCCAGCCCCCCTGGCCCGCCGGCCCCTCACCCTTGTGTTCAGCACATTCAGGTCCTGTCTGAGTTGACTTTCTGAAGTAGGCCTAGCCGGGTCTGTCTGCATCAGCAGTCTCTGGTTTCATCTGGTTCCTAATCAAATCTGCCGCTCTTAGCCCAGCTTATTTATTCATGTGTTTCATTTTAGGATTTTACGACACTCAGCTAAAATAAAGAAATGGGGTCTAAGTTAAAATAAGACTAAAGTACAATAAACTGACTTTTCACTTTCACACACCAACGCCGAGTAACCTCTTGCCACCTCCGCGTTCGATTTAATATGGCGGATATTGTCCTTGCAAAGCTTGGACACTTCAGGAAAAGATATCTCTCAAATCAAATCCGACCAAAAAATGCCCCTTGTAACCAAAACACAATAACCCGATAAGCCCTATAATAACAGACATCTGAGGGTAGCGCAGGTTTTGTTCCGCCAGGCGTTGTGCAAAACATTTACCCCCACTTTGTCTTCCTGCGTCCCCCCGAGGAGAGAGTGTGGGGAACACGGGAGGGGGGGGGGGGGGGAACAGAGGAACCACTCCACAGTGAGCACCTCTCGCGGAGTCGCAAGTCCTCTGAAAGGGTTTGTGGCGCTCGCGGATGAATGGCGGAACAAAGTCTGGGGGAAATCGATGAAAGCCATCAAACGCACAGGGTGGGTGGGTGGGTGAGTGTGTGTGTGTATGCGTGTGTGTGGGGGGGGGGGGGGGGGTCCCCCAATTTTCCCACAAAACACTACATCCCCTCGGTGGACGTAGGGGGGTGGGCGGCAAAGTGGCGCATCAATACCTGCAATTGTGCGAAGCGGCGCTGGGTCACCTCTGCTCCGCGCGGTAAATCGGCCCCGGCGACCGCATCGCATCCATCCAGGCCGGTGGGAGAGAGAGCTCTGGAGCCGCAGAAAGGTCTGCCGTTTGGAGACCATAGGCCCGGGCACGGCCGCCGCATCTGCAGGGAAGGAACCCCAGGTGGACGCCAGAGGGGGAGGGGGGGCGGGGCGGGGAGAGGGAGGGGGGGGGGGGGGGTCAGGGTGTTGGATGCGGGTGTTTTAAATTACGGACAAATTCGAGGCAATTTCCTCTCCGGGTTTGCCCACGCCCTCCCCGCTGAGGGCCTGATGGAACCTGAACAAAGGCCCACTGGGTTCTGGCGCTGCCTCCGCCATTACGCGTCGCGGTGTTTGGCGGGAAAAAGAGCGAGCAGGGGAATTGTGTGAGTGTGTGTGTGTTTGGGGGGGGGGGGGGGGGGGGGTCTCGGCTTCATTCAACCTTTCCTCTGTCTCACCTTGCCTTGAAGTCCTTCCTTTCTTTCTCTCTTTTCTGTTTCTTTCTTTCCGTCCGTTTTGCTGGTAGATAACTTCAAAGTGGTCTCCAGCGCTGTGTGTAGATGTTGATAAGCCACTTCCTGAGTGTGGGAGCTGCTCTACAAAGCGATAACAGAGGCAGACACGCTGGGCCGCTGCGTTCAGACCCATCCCCTGGCTTCTGCCGTATAAAAGCCTCTCCTTTGTCTTCCCTCTCGTTCACAACCCTTATCCCATTACGGTCCACATCCCTGCCGTGCGGTGGTTGGTTTGGAGTTCATTTTCAAACTTGTGGAGAGTGGATTGATTTGAGGTGGTTTACGTGTGTTGTCAGTGTTAGTGTCGGTGTGAGTGTTAGTGTTAGTGTTAGTGTTAGTTAGTGGTTATGTGCGTAGGTGGGTTGTGCTGCTGACATGTGCATTGTTTATATGTGTGTTACATGTATCCACTGAGTATGCCCTGCAAAAGTGCATGTGTGTGTGTGTGTGTGTGTGTGTGTGTGTGTGTGTGTGTGTGTGCGCGCGCGTGTGTCTGTGTGTGTGTGCGTGCGTGTGTCTGTGTGTGTGTGTGTGCGTGCGTGCGTGTGTGTGTCTGTGTGTGTGTGTGTGTGTGTGTGTGCGTGTGTGTGTGTGTGTGTGTGTCCATATTGTACATATGTGAATGTGTGACATTTCCTGACAAAACGCCTCAGCGGGGAGGATAACCATGACAGATGAACTGATGAACACAGCCATGTGTATTGTTTTTTATAGCGGAGGACAAAAAGGGGAAAAGACAAATAGGTGCGTGCAGCCACTGAAACAGCAGCTGTAAGTAAGCCTGTGACGTGTCCTCATCAATGACCCACTTTGAGCCGACCACTGCTTCCAACCCTCTGGTTAAATGACCACTGGTAATGACCACTGGTAATAATAACCACTGGTTATTATCGAGATGCCACAAGATGCTTCTATAGCCAATTTTCCTTTGCATAATCTTTAGAGTGCATGTTATGTATTGTATGTTATATATGACGTGTATGTGTGTGTGTGTATGTGTGTGTGTGTGTGTGTGTGCGTGAGTGCGTGTCTGTGTGTGTGCGTGTGCGTGTATGCGTACGTGTGTGTGTGTGTGAGTAATGGTATGTTATCTGGTTGTGGTTACAGATTGCAACCAACTGAATACAATACAATGAATATACAATGAATACAGCTGAATACAATGTAAAAATGTCCATTAAAAAAACACGAGGGCTACATTACGAACTGGTGTGGTTTTGTTCAACATAGGCTACATTACTATGTAGCCTATGTTGAACAAAACCACACCAGTTCTTATTTTCATGGGATTATACACTAAATAAAGCAAACTTGTGAACATTATAATCCATTTCAGCCATGTACGTTCTGAATTCTTCAGTTCACTAAATTCTAACATTTAACTAAATGTGTAGGAATGAAAACTTTTTTTTCTCAGTTTGAGTACAAATGTAACAAAAGAATACTGATACGGAGTCTATCGTATTTGGTCCCACATCAACTAAACATAAATATAAACACACAAACAATAGCCATACATGACACAGCCTGCATTTTAAACAGTAGGTTTCCATACAAACGTCACCACCTAAAGCTAAACCCGGCCTGCTGGCACAGCATTAAACAAGGCCATGGGGAGCACTTCGAAAAATGTTAAACAATAACAATAGTGTATTAAATGTACAATATATAATTAAAGTTCCTTAAATAAAAGGTGTGTGTGTGATTTTTTTTTTTTTTTTTTTGGGGGGGGGGGGGGGGTGTTAATGCCGCTTTCTGGAGGCGTCTCGTGCTCTCCCATGCACACCATTCACAATGTATATGTGCCAGATGGCGCGAGAGCACCCGCAGCCGCTAATGGCGCCACTTGATCATGTCTTCGCTTGGCGGTAAATCAGCGCGTTAACTACAGCGCGTGCATTCCATACATCGAGGATCGGTGTTCGATTCCCGGGAGACGGCTCACAAACGTTGCGGGAGCGGGTTAAAAACACTTATAAGACATACTGCTCTACTGGAGCGGGCACTCCAAGTGTTATTTGATCTCGCCGTGGCACGGAGGAAAACACTCCACGGTCCCGGGGCCCTTTCACGTAATTAAAACATGTTTAAGTTCCCTTTTCACATTCCGATTTGAATGGCACTTAATTCTCTCACGCGTATGAGATGCATAATGCGCCGAGAGAGTTTGTGTTGTCCACGTAAGTGATGCATACTGACCTCCTCCTCCTCCTCCTCCTCCTCCTCGCCGAGTTGGATTTGGGGGTAAAGTTGAGTTCTCGCCAGTTTCTAAAAAAGCAACTGAAGAGAGACCTCACCGGATCCAGTCATGAAAAACCTCCCGTCGTCCTAAAACAAGCGGCGATTATTTCCCCCGCCACAATGGAGAGCCTCTTAGTGACACACCATTGCTCCCAAGCGGTGAAATAAAGTATCGGCCAATTTAAAAAAGAATCAAATTAATTGCAGACAGATGGCGAGACTACAAGTGACAGTAACCCTAAAAGATCCCCCCCACCCACTACACCCACCCCACTACACCCGCCGACATCCATCAGCACCCTCAGGTGCAGGCGAGCTTTTTACTCTGGGAAATCAGCATTTTATAGGAAGCCATTTGGAACCGCCATGCTTTGCAAGTAATTGCGTTCCCTGCATTCATACATACCTTGCAAAACAGAGCTTATAATAAAACTGATTTATGTCGTGTCCCATACACATTGTCAGAATATAGACAATTCTCAATGTAGAGTTAATATTAACAATAATAAACAAAGCATGTTTTAAAGCATGTCCTAACCACCCGTGTGGTTGGACAGTGGGGATGCTGTTTAAGAACAGGTGCCAAAGAAGGACAAAATATGGCAATATTTTGGTCACAATATAATAATAATAATAATAATAATAATAATAATAATAATAATAATAATAATAATAATCGGTTATGTTATGAATTATTATGCCGATTATTTGTTTGGTGCCTTTCAAGAAACTCCAAGGTCACATATTTGACCTCAAACATTAGCACCAGGTTTTCTACAAGGAAGACATGAAGATAATTGCTGTGTGATGAGATTCAGAATGAGACAGTAAACGAAGGAAGGAACCGGCCCGATCATGAATCACCTGACTCATCTCCTGTAGTCTGCTATAAGCCTTGCTAGCATAGCTATGCTAACCGCGTGATTATGTCCACTGTGTGACGTTTTATGGACAAATTTTTCCTTTGGAATAGAGATGTGTGAGTGTGTGTGTGTGTCTTTGTGTGTGTGTGTGTGTGTGTGTGCGCGCATGCGTGAGTTGTTTACGTGTATATGTCTGTATATGTGTGAGTGTGTGCATTGGTGTGTGTGTGCGCGCACGTACGTATCAGTATCTCGGTGTATTTGTGTCAGTGTGTGTGTATGCGCGCGCATGCGTGCATGTTGAGAGATCAGTGTCCGTTTTCAACAAGGGCTCTATATTTAGTATATTCAGGGCACAGGAAGGGGGCAGAGTGACCCTTCCCTGCTTCACACACAGTCTTCTGCTGCACTCTGCTCTCACAGTCCCCGCTGCTGCAGAGCCCTAAATGCCCTGTTTACCTCCCGCGTGGTTGCCCTGACCTCACCTCTGTCCGGTCCAGTCACCAACCGCTTGGTGTTGCTCTCATCACAGAGATCTGGGTGAGTTTCAAGGCCTTCGTTGACGTGTTTACAGGGGACATATCGCGCAGTTTGACTCAATTCACACTTTTCTCTTTTCTCTCTTTTCTCTTCAGTCCCCTCTTCGGTAAAGACAGAGAGAGGGAGAGAGAGAGGGAGGGAGAGAGAGGGAGAGAGAGTGGGAGAGGGGTGAGGGAGAGAGAGAGAGAGAGAGAGAGAGAGAGAGAGAGAGAGAGAGAGAGAGAGAGAGAGAGAGAGAGAGAGGGGCGTGCAGCATAATGCGTGAAGCAGTGGTCAGCCTGGGTCTCAAGAGCCCCGACCCGCTTGTGAGAGAGGCCTACATCATGGCCCACGACTACATCGCCTACGTCACGGCCGGGGGCCCGGGCGGCGGCGGTGGCGGCGGCGGCGGCGGGGCGGTGGGCGCGCCCCTGTCGCGGGGCTCCGCCGCGCTGCGCCACGCCGGCGACGAGCTGCTGCTGCGCTTCCCCATCTTCTTCCGCCGCTGGCCCCGCATCTTCCAGAACGTGAGCGAGGCGACCGCGTGGCCGTGCCTCATGGCCATGCTGGACGAGCACTTCTTCCCCGCCGTGTCCCCCGCGGGCCAGCGCCGCGAGCTGGCGTGGAGCGCCGTGCTGTCCGTGTACGTGCTGGCGGGCCAGATGGCGCTGCACTGCCAGGAGCGGGGCATGCCGGGGGTCCTGCCCCACCTGCAGGAGTCGGTGGGCGCCTACGTGGAGAGGGTGATATGTCCCGAGATCCGCGACAAGGGGGGATGGGTGAGTCCGCCTGGCCTTCGCCTGTTGGTTTGATTCGATTATTTTAAATTTTTAATCGCAGTCTTTGTCTTTATAACCCTTTTCTTTTCTTTTCTCTCTTTTTTTTTTTTTTCTTTTTGCATTCGCACTTAAGCACTTTCTGTGAAGCACTTTGGTTGCGGCTCAGCCGTTTGTATATGTGCTATATAATTAAAATTTGATTTGATTTGATAAAAAAGCACAGCTTCGAACCACGAACCTGCTAATGGGCCTATACATAGTGTGTTTGTGTTCGGCCTACATTATGAGAGTAAACTACTGTTGACAATGGGTTTGAGATGGCAAACCCAATATTTCACTCTGTTTTCCACCCTGGCTCAGCGGAGGAGTACCTTCAGCAGAAGACTCCTCTCACCGAGATGCACCACAGAATGACATAGGAAATCATTCCTGCCTGTGGTTATCAAACTATACAATTTGGTCACTTTCATCTTAGTTTCTGCTGCTAACAGGTTATTTATATTGCATAACTGGTCAGTTTACTACATTACTGTTCATCTCAATGCATAACGGGTCTTTTTTACCACGATAAAATCCAACATGCTACATCTTTGTGTATGCTATTACCACTTAGTGTATGCCTGGATGTATGTACATTTATGTATATTCTTATATTTCTTTATATATATATTTTTTGTATATTGTTTACATAGATTTATATTATATATTTATATATTCTAACACTCTACTATACGTAGAGTGTCTGTCTCTTCCTTTTTTTTCCCCTGGAGTATTATAACTGAATGCAGTTTCCCTCAGGGATCATTAAAGTATGTCTGTCTATCTGTCTGTCTGTCTGAAATTATTTTTTAAGCACGTGTCTAATACCCTAATCTGCATCCTCTCTGTTAACAGAGTGGCTTTGTGACGCGCTTCGGACCGAAGGATGACCTGGAGAGTCAGGTGCAGAGCGCGTGCCGCTGGGCTCTGCTGCTGCTGGCCACCAGCATCCTCTCTTACGTCCTCTGGAGAAGGATGACTTGAACAACACTGCCACCTTTTGACCACACCGGAAAACACGGTTTTATTATTCAAAATTTTGGCCTTCGATGTTACTTACATACGCTGGAGGCTGTTTTGCGGGTTAGTGTGTAAAAAAACGGCAGCAAATCAATCCTCAAAACGGCGTTGGTCCCCTTGTTTTAAAGATGTGGCGTGGCTGCACACGTCTTTGAGTCAGAAACCTACAGCCATTTTGAGTGAGTAGGTTCTGCCAGATGGGCAGTCATGTGCTTGGCGCCCGCATTAGCTTTTGACAGTTGGGCCCTGCAGCAGTGCACCATTAATATGGCAATACCAGTCAGGCTGCTTATGAAAGTAGAAGGTATGCTGCCACTCAATCGCCCCCTTTGTAAGCCGTAGCTAATGAAGTTTAGCCTTTTATGCCTGGAATTACTGAACTAATCTGGGGAATTGTATAATAAAGTATGCTTAGCACATGATTTTGTAGATGACTGCAATCCTATAAGCTAAAGACACTACACTTTATGTACAGCATAGGAATATAGGAACACTGTGGCTCCGTGTCTTGACTAGTCCCTGTAATGAACGGTACCCGAAGGCAATATGCAAAAGAAAAAGTTTTATTGACACATAAGTTTCTGTACAGACAGGACAACAGGGGACGGGACAAATAAACAGGAACACTGGAAAGGCCGACTTCAGCGGGCCAGGAAATTATACAGCTTAGTTACAGACCGAGAAGACACGAAAAAAAGTTACACGGACACTTCTTTAGGCCAGCTCTTCCTCGCCGTCCTCTTCGAACTCGCCCTCTTCCTCGGCGGTGGCGTCCTGGTACTGCTGGTACTCGGACACCAGGTCGTTCATGTTGCTCTCCGCCTCGGTGAACTCCATCTCGTCCATGCCCTCGCCGGTGTACCAGTGGAGGAAGGCCTTGCGGCGGAACATGGCGGTGAACTGCTCGGAGATGCGCTTGAACAGCTCCTGGATGGCGGTGCTGTTGCCGATGAAGGTGGCGGCCATCTTGAGGCCACGGGGTGGGATGTCGCACACGGCGGTCTTCACGTTGTTGGGGATCCATTCCACGAAGTAGCTGCTGTTCTTGTTCTGCACGTTCAGCATCTGCTCGTCCACCTCCTTCATGGACATGCGTCCGCGGAAGATGGCGGCCACGGTGAGGTAGCGCCCGTGGCGGGGGTCGCACGCCGCCATCATGTTCTTGGCGTCGAACATCTGCTGGGTGAGCTCGGGCACGGTGAGGGAGCGGTACTGCTGGCTGCCCCGGCTGGTGAGGGGCGCGAAGCCGGGCATGAAGAAGTGCAGACGGGGGAAGGGCACCATGTTGACGGCCAGCTTGCGGAGGTCGGCGTTGAGCTGTCCGGGGAAGCGCAGGCAGGTGGTGACGCCGCTCATGGTGGCCGACACCAGGTGGTTGAGGTCGCCGTACGAGGGGGTGGTGAGTTTGAGGGTGCGGAAGCAGATGTCGTACAGAGCCTCGTTGTCAATGCAGTAGGTCTCGTCGGTGTTCTCCACCAGCTGGTGCACGGAGAGGGTGGCGTTGTAGGGCTCCACCACGGTGTCGGACACCTTGGGGGAGGGCACCACGCTGAAGGTGTTCATGATGCGGTCGGGGTACTCCTCGCGGATCTTGCTGATGAGCAGGGTGCCCATGCCGGAGCCGGTGCCGCCGCCCAGGGAGTGTGTGAGCTGGAAGCCCTGCAGGCAGTCGCAGCTCTCCGCCTCCTTCCTCACCACGTCCAGGACAGAGTCCACCAGCTCTGCACCCTCTGTGTAGTGACCTTTGGCCCAGTTGTTGCCAGCACCACTCTGGCCTACACCACAGAAAGGAAGACATTACAGCCAGTCAATTACCAAGCTGCCCAGAGCATGTATTCAGTTAAACATTGATTTCACATCAAGGCACTTACCGAAAACGAAGTTGTCTGGCCTGAAGACCTGTCCGAAAGGTCCAGACCTTACAGAGTCCATGGTGCCGGGCTCAAGATCAACCAGCACAGCGCGGGGAACGTACTTGCCACCTTATTAGAAAATTACAAAAACACGGTTAGAACCGAATAGACCACAGAAAAGATGCTAACAGCAACCAATTTGAGGGATTTACCTGAGGCCTCATTGTAGTAGACGTTGATCCTGTCCAGCTGCAGGTCGCTGTCTCCGTGGTATGTGCCGGTTGGGTCGATTCCGTGCTCATCGCTGATCACTTCCCAGAACTACAAGGTGAAATAAAACGGTTAGCCTGCACCCTAGTGTCGTCATCATCCGTCAGTCATTTCCCGTCTGTGATATAACGCATAGAGAACACCGTGCGAAGCACGGCACCAAAACGTGTTTTTCGTTTTTTTTTTTTTTTTTTTTTTTTGCGCGACACGTTGTTCTCCCTCTCCTTTCCCGCGCACCGAAGCATTAACGAGGGCGCCATTGCACCCCATTGGCTGTGCGCCATTCGCTGTGAGTTTGAAAAATCACCCTACGTCATCAGGCAGAGCCCCGCCCCCATCCACCGGAGGGGGGAGGGGGGAACCGGGCGCGGCGCGGCGCGCGCGCGCTCGCTCACTCACTGGGCAAAACGAAAAAGTAGGCCTCTGGGAGCAGACAGCCAACGATCAATCCCAAATTTAACCAATAAATAGATAATTTATTGTAATATCATAAGATTATCAAGTAAATATTATAAAATATTAATGATAGAGTGATCCTTTCAATTGAAAGGCACATCCCTTTTTGCGCATTGCAGCATGCGGTTGAGAAATCTGGGAAAATGTGGTCAATCTTATCAATTTAATAATCATATCTTCTAGATAATCAACTAGTTATATCGGATCAAATCTCGTACTTGATTTTTTTAATGCATTTATTTATATTTCCCTGTACCGGTGAAAGTGAATGGATTTTAGCCGATTCAATACCTACGGTTCTCTTTTTGCAAGATTGACCTTCAAATCCAATCAAATATAGGCATTTTCCAATGTTGAAATGGACATTGTATCAATAAGTTGCGACATTAGCTCTAGAGAAGGCATATGGTCCTTTGAATGGGAGATCGCAGGGTGTGGTTTAACAAGCACACAAAGAACTGGCATCTCTCGGAAAAACCTTACAATACATAAATTGTCAAAAGAAAACTACATCCTTTCGAAAAATTACAACTTACTAACCTTGGCACCGATCTGGTTTCCGCACTGGCCGGCCTGAAGATGGACAATTTCCCTCATTTTGTATAGCTGTTAGGAGTTCTTCGTACTGCGAAGGCTTCGGTTGATCTTGTTTCTGCGCGAATAAAGGAATGCCTCGTCACTTTATACAATCCCCCAAGCCCGCCCACGAAAAGCTGTGTCACAAAATGGGACTTATTCATAGGCTGTCTTATTTGACCGGCGGAGTTTTAGACCAATGATAAGCCGAGTGATGTTTCGCCATTGGCCCCTCTCCAACTGTCAATCAGGTTTATCTGTAACTGGTGACTGTAGGCCTAATCTTGAGACATGTCCTACTTCCTGCGTGGCGAGACTGAATTCTGACAGCGAAAATTTCTTCATACGCCTGGTATTTCACATGGTTATAGCAGATTATTCGCACGGTTATCATATATTGTGTATGATCGAGAGGGGTTGTTTTGATCGAACACATTTGATGACTACATTTGATCTGTAAGCACCGGCCCACAGTCCACGTGGCTTGTCGAATTAATCGGAAGACTAACGTTTGGCCTCTTGACAAAATGCAGTACACATCTTAGATGGAACAGACTCGCAGTAAATTCGTCGTTTTTCATCCAAATAAGTCGTTCCAACCTAAAGCATTGTTATGTGTTGCTTGTCAGAGGCCACATATTCCATTGAGCTGTTGGTTAATTTTTTTATATATTACAAAAACTCGATATGTAGACCTTTAATTCTTGGCCATGAGCAGAGGCTGTTATTTGGGCTGCAACAGAGAGGCATTTTGCTGGGAAGCAAGTGGCCCGCAGAGCTAATGCTACAGTAGACAATAGCATTCCTGCCATTTATGAACTGTTTTCAAGCCATACAATGCCTGGTCTGTTCTCATAATTTATACAGCTGGATATACAGAATAAGGATGCATCCATAATCTGATAACATTGCGAAGGCGATACAATGGTAATGGTTGCAGGCCTAATACAGGGGTGTGTGTGTGTGTAGAAGTCTAAAAAGCAGTGGAATTAGGGCAGATCATTTTATTAATAGTAAATCTGAAGTGTGGACGCGACTGTCCAGCCATTCTCCTGCTGCTCGGACACAGTTGCTGATTCTGGCTGAGGGAGTCCTCCACCCTGTCTGCTATCAGCACCACCCATTTCTCCCAAGGGTGGGTGATCTCTTGGCATTAGAGAAAGGGGCTTACATAGCCCACATTTTATGGAGATTAGCAGCTGCGAGTAGCAGGCTTTTTTCGGTCTGGATGAGGAAGTGGTCATGTACTGAAAAACAATGAGGCTCGCATCTCATCATCCGAGGGAAAGAGCGACTGCTGCAGTCTTCAGACGCACCGCCCTGAATCTGGGTGTTGTCACTGGAGTGCAGCCTGCCAGCTAGCTAGCTAGCTAGCTTGCTGTGAGAGCTATATCTAGGTCAGTTTGCTGTATGACTGGATGTATGGGGTGTAGTAGCCTGATCTGGCAACACAAAGGTCCAGCCTGTTTGGTCTATGAAAGGGGTTTGTCGGACAGAGGATAAGAAAATGGTAAAGGTTACTAAGGAGCTTGTATTAAACATCTGCCTCTACCAGAGCTCTACAGGAAATGTTCATGCTCTTATTCTGTCAATTTTGGAATCAGCTGCTGGAAGAGCAGTCTGGATGTATTATATCAAAGTAGTATAATGTATTGTGCTGTCATATGGGGTCTGGAAAAACACTACAAGACCCCTGAGTAAATAGTTGGTTAGTAGTAGTTATACGGATATAACGTGTGTTACAGCAGTCCAGATGGATCCCCCACTATTGATTGATTGATCAGGGCTTGATTGGGATAAGGGTGGGACCCTTTTGATCCACAGCTCTTGTGAATGAATACAGTCCAATGTGATATCTGCATGGACTGCATTATAAATTATCTTCCCATCATTTATATGGCAAAAATGCTATCATTGAAAATAGCACATTCAGATACAGAAGCTCTGCTATTACGTGTTTTAAATGAGTTGTGTGTGTGTGTAGAATATCCTCGCTAGCTACTGGGCGTGGTCTTGGCTACATCATGGCTAGTATTGTTCCAGTTTGTGTCCGTCTACAGCTGATCAATAATGCATGGGATTTAATTCTTGAGGGGGATGGTGTGGTCGGGAGGAGTGACTACACACTTTTCAGCAGGTTTGGTGTGCTTCGGTGAGACAAGATGCCCTCCATCTTCCTTTTGAACAATTCCATATTTTTTTCATCATAAGCATTGCATTGTTGCCTGATTTAGTCTCAGTTATTCATTGAGGTTATTTATACATCTGTCTACCATCAGGCATGCTATGTTAATGTAGGGCTGATGTTTACGGATGAATCCTAAGTGAGAGACGTAACGTGATAACAAATTAACATACATAACAAATGCATATATGGAGAAAACGGCAGAGAAATGCTGAGACGACGAGGGAAATCAAATCCACAAAGAGAGCTCTTGCTGTGTTCTGTCTTCCCCACCCCCTCTCTCTCTCTCTCCATCTCAATCTCTGTCTCTGTCCCCCAGCCCCCACCACTCTCTCTCTCCATCTCTCTCCTCTGACCCCCCTGTTCTCTCTCCCCTCTTCTCTCTCTCTCTCTCTCTCTCTCTCTCTCTCTCTCTCTCTCTCTCTCTCTCTCTCTCTCTCTCTCTCTCTCTCTCTCTCTCTCATTGCCAGCTTATTGCCTGGAAAGGGTATGGTATAGGGTATGTTTTTTTAAAACAAATTCAGGGCCTCAATTGACTCAGCATCTTTCAGAACACTGCAGCAGAGCCACGCCCTAGCTGCCAGTAAGCTAGCTCCTCTGATCACAGTGCTAGCTAGTTTTCCGATCATAGCACTGGCTCCCTGATCATGGCATTAGCTTGTTTTCTGATCATAGCACCAGCTAGCGCCGATTGCTGCTCTGGAATTATAGCACTAGCTAGCTCTGATCATAGCACCAGCCAGCTCTCTAATTATAGCACTAGCAAGCTCTGATCATAGCAGGAGCTATCTATCTGATCATGACAGTATCTTGCTCTCTGATCATAGCACCAACTTATGAATTCATAGCCACACAGTATCACACTAGCCACACACAGGGACATTATGGAGAGTCTTCTATATCCATTAAATCTAATTCTATTCTATGTTTCAATATAATATCTTGTAAATCTGGAGACACTATATTGTTCCTCCATATTGTCATGATTTCTAGTTTGCAGTAGCATTATGTCACAGGAGATAACTGAGATAGACACAGAAATATTATCATGAAATATACAGTATATATACACATAATATACAAAACGTGATATTATCTATAAAACCCACACTTTATCAATGTTTGCATCTGTATGTCCCATGGCATGTGAAAGCCCATGTTGAAATATGTTTATTATCAGGTACGCTGTGATCAGGTGTACTTTTGAGCCTATAGGTGGGTACTTGCCATTTGTGTCTGTTTGTGTCACTTTGTTTCAAACAATGAGTACACTTTGGTGGTATTGTCAGCTCTGAAGTGAGGCAGTGGCTGCATGCTAAAGGGGCAGGGAGCTGGAGGGAGAATATGGAGGAGTTGGGACAGGTGGTTGTGGGGTGGGTTGGGGGGGGGGGGGGGGGGGGGGGTAGAAAGGACAGCTGGGATTCTGTACAGTAGGCCTGCAGAGACAACAACTGATTAACCCATATCTCACGTTACAGCCCTCTCACAGCTCCAGGAGTGGTGCTGTGTGGAAGCCACAGGGTTCCGATTCAGAAGCTACTATTGTGCTCTTCAAAGTGTAAGAGGGCCGGCGGTATGAGAATGAGGCTGGTGCTGGTGGTTGTGGAGGAGTTACACCCTAACCTGTCCCAGGAAGACACACTGGGACACACAAAGCCTCTTGAATAATACAATGAGACAAAACGCATTCTCTTACTGGATTTTAGTTCCCATAAAGAACAAAGTCGATGTGTGTGTGTGTGTGTGTGTGTGTGTGTGTGTGTGTGTGTGTGTGTGTGTGTGTCTGTGTGTGTGTGTGTGTGTGTGTGTTTGAAAGTGCTGCGGTTCTGTTTCCATGCAGGCGGTCCAGAGGGGTGAGTCAGGAAGTCAGGCTGATGTTAATTTGATCAGAGACCACTCATCACTGTTCTATGTAGTCAGTGCTACGCACACACACACACTGATACTGACACTGCCAGAGGCACACACACACACACACACACACACACACACACACACACACACACACACACACACACACACACACACACACACACACAGCTACAGATACACTGCTCCAGATACTTCACAGACAAAGAGTAGGAGGAACAGAGTGAAGGATAGAGAGAGAGGAGAAAGGGGAGGAGAGAGGGAACACAAAAGAGGGGAAATGAGATGCCCACTTGGTGCAGAGGAAGTCACAAATGTTGCTAACAGGATATCACACAGCATATACCATTACTGAACCATTGCTAAAGAATCAAGGTTATATCACATATCACCCCAATATCACCATATTTCATATATCACAGTGTATTACTTCCAAAGATGGACGGAAGTTACCGTGTGCTACAAAACGATATTTTTTGTGTTACAATATGTGTGTTCTGCGACCTCTAGCGGAGCCCATACACAAATATGTATCTGCGCTTTTATAAATCACATTTTGTTGATGAACTGCCGCTAGAGCCCCTGCTATCCCACGTGCTCCACCAGGGGTCGCGCTGGTTTCACGCACCACTTCGGCGTCGATAGCTGACGTCTGCGTTCATGACGAATGTCCTTTCCTTCTTATTTAACTTCCTTCGGTGCTTCCGTATTTCTACCTATGCAGTAGGGCTACAGATTTACCAGCTTTATCGTCTTCGATCTCGTCTCTATGTGAACGTCATTTCAAATTGTTTTTTTTTTTTTGTAGTTAGTTACAGTTGAAGCGCTGTGCGTTGGCTATGTTTTGGCGGCGTTGCGGTGCGTTGCGAACGAGCACATTGGTGACGTGTTGTTTCCGTTTACTCCACTGTGCAGGGACACTAGAGTCTGAATTTTCGTCGAGTGGAACACAACCATGATGTTGGAGAACACGTGCTTGCTGTTGCCAGGACGACCAAGGAGGATGGTGAAGTCAAGTTGTGGTAATTACAGATGCTCAAAGATTCACCCAGGTAGCCTATTGTTTATGAATGTGATTACAAGTGTTTGCTTTTGATGTGGTTGGCTATTCAGTTTAAATGTGTCCAATTCTTTATTTGAACTATTTAATTCGTGTGAAATGTGTAATGTACAGATGTTTCACATTTCATGGTTGCAAAATGTGTCAACTTACTTTTGTATTTGTGTGACAGTAAGGAGTTGTGTAGCCTACTTTTTTCTTGTACTTTCCATCCCCATAAATGTTGTTTTACGAACCAATAAAGAATTATCAGCTAGTTCAGTCTTCTGGATTCCTTTCAAATACAATGTAATCTGAGAATTCCTCATTCTGATCACTTACAGAGTTGTTGAGCAACATTCTTTAAAATTGTGTTTATCTCTTAACTGTGCATGCTCCAGCAGTTTTGCAAACCAAATGGTGATTTGATTTGACGCAAGCCTTGGCAAGCAAGCCTTTTCTCTAGGTCTGTTTTACAGACATGTAAACGCTTGTTTGAGATATTTGTGGTGTACCCAGACTATACACACGTCGCTTCTTAAATACTTCTCATTATTACTAACTGGAAATGTGAGAACTTGAGAAGCTTGTTGAACAAAGCTAAACAAAGCTTGTGATTAATTACTGACTTGTAGAGTTTAATCCCCATGTTAACGTGTTTTTTATTACCAAATCTTTTATTTGCTCTGTCTGTTGTCACCTTTCTTATCTGTTATGTTTGTTTACCTTTTCTTGGTCATTCAAACCTTCTTTTCTCACAATTCCTTGTCATTTTTATTTGTTGAAAAACAACAGTGGTAAACCTGCAAATGACATCCAATGATTTAAGGGACCTGTTATTAACTATAGACTCGTCAGGTTATTAAAAATACTGTTATGTTACTGTAATTGCATCTGGTTTTAATGCAACTAAGGTTTTCTAACATATTGACGGAAAATTGCAGTGTGAGTTTCCGTATATTAACACATTGACAATATATAAAGAATTATTTTGTATTGTGGTTCCCTGGTGCAAGGCATGTAAACGGTTTGGTTAGTAATGACCGGGTTCCATTGCATACTTAATCTACAGGTGATTAATCGTCAGGGTTCTAATACAGGCATTTAACTGGCAGGGTTCTAACTGCGTAGTTGTAATACAGGTGTTGTTCTGGCAGGGGGTCTACAGCAGTGTGCAGCTCTTTTCTCCTCCAACTCCGCCTGTTCCACCGGAGTCTCCACCGCTACCTGTAAAATGCACAGCCTTTACACTGGAAAAGAAACAGTTAGAAACCGGTGCAATGAGTTCTGAGTCCCATAAAGGAAGACGTTCAAAAAGGCATGCAAAAAGCGCACCGGTCTCTTGCTTCGCTGCAGACAATGTGGTCCATCAAAAGCTTGTTCAGGTAGCACTGCTAGTCTGCAGTGTAAGCAGTTAGCAGGAGGCATAGAGATGAGTGTGTGTGTTTGTGTGTGTGTGTGTGTGTTTGGGCGTTACCTTGTGGAAGGACATTTCTCCTGAAGTGTTCTGTGACGTTGACATTACCAGCAGGTCTGTACTGAGCCACCACGAACACTGTGTTGCCGTCTGTGGCCAGACCCACACCCAACTCTGTGCTCTCCTTCCACACCACCTGGGTAAAGTGGCCTGTGTGTGTGTGTGTGTGTGGGGGGGGGGGATGATGGATTGATTACATTAGTGATTGAACATGGGAACATGGGTAACATTTTTTAGAGCTTCATCAAGACTAGGGGTCGACCGATATGCATTTTTCAGGGCCGATACCAATACCGATATCTGATGGCCTAGAGTGGCCGATACCGATATTTGGCCGATATTCTAGGCCGATGTATGTATATATATATATATATATATATTTTTTTTTTTTTAACTTTTTCAACAAGATATGATTAAGGACATTGAATTTCTATTCTAAATACCATCTATAAGGATTTCTTCCATTTCTTCAGTGTCCATGAATGAACTTCTTCCTTCACCATCCCATGTTTCCAAGCAACGTTGCTGGGAAGGTTTAGTTTACGCAGCAAGTAGTTGTTGAGCAGGACTAATATTTTAATTTTTTAATTACAGCAAATTTAAACCTGTCCAATGTTGAAATTAACATGAGATAGCACATTTTGAACAAATATCGGCAAAAGCCGATATGAGAATGGCCGATACCGATATGGACCGATAAGGTAAAAATGGGTAAAAAATGGCCGATATATCGGTCGACCTCTAGTCAAGACATGGCAGGGTTTGAATCCCTGCGATACCACACTGCCACCATGTAGTACACATTGAGACAGCAGCTTACAACTCAGCTGCTGGCTCAACAGGCCTCCTAACACCCATTAACCTGAAGCCAAAACCAGAGGGATAAAACCTTGAGAAGACTGGAGTATGTACACATTACTATGAACCAGAAATGTGAGAACTTGAAAAGCTTTTCTGTCAAAGGTAAACGTTGCGGTCGGCCACTCCCCATGTTAACCTGTTGTATTACTACAGGGTTTATTTGTTGTTTCTGTGGTCGCCTGTGTGTCTGTGTGTCTGTCTGTCTGTCTGTCTGTCTGAGTTGTTAGCTTACTGGTTCTGGCTCATTTACATCTTACTTTTTTTTCCTTTTTTTTAAAATTTTTTTATTTTTACAGTTGACACAATGTTGACCATAGTAAACCTTACAAAGGTGAGCGATAGCTATATTTTATATTTTATTTATTTATTATATTTATATTTTATATATTTTTAAACTGTTGTATTACAACATTAACTAATCACAGTGGGAATTCCGAACACATTGAGATTAAAATACAAAACAAAAGCATTGATGCAGGGTTTTTTTTTTTTTGGTGCAATGCCTGTAAATGGTTTAGGTCCTATTCTAGGGGTTTTACTGGCAGGGTTCTATTGCATGGTCCTAATCTGGGGGTTTTACTAGTGGAGTTTTACTGCATTGTTCTAATACAGGGGCTTTACTGTCGGGGTTCTACTGTACAGTTGTAATCCAGCAGTTTTAGCCAAAGGGAAGAAGGAACAAGGATGAGGTAGGATGACGAGGATGGATAGGATGGATAACAAACAAGCAAACAAAGACGTTGTGAGGTGAGGGTTGATATCAGGATGCCACAGATGGTTTCGTGACACGGTGGTTGTTACGGTAACAGGAGGCAATATTAAGATAAACGATTAACAGGATATCCTTGATCGTCGCTGTCACAGAACACCACACACACACACACACACACACACACACAAACAAGATGTTGCTACATCTGGTGAGGAGCAGCGACGTTCAGCCATGGTCTAGATGCGTTAACAGTGATCGCTCGGGGATTACCTGTGCCACTTGTGAAACCAGGGCTGCCATAGTCGTAATCCTTCACCTCGTCATACCAGCTGTCAACAGCCTCCTTCCCTGGAGCAAAGAACACCACAACATGTGTGGACACACTGGTGCCTGAAAAGTTCTAACAGAGCAAACCCATATAGCTGAGACGTTAGCGTTGACCCTACCGGTCAGGTTGACCGAAGCCGAGTTGTAGGCGTAGTAGATGTTCTCTCCGTCGCTACTGCCGCTGTGCTGCAGTTTCCTGATGGTGAGCAGGTGGTCGGCCCAGCGCTGGGCCGACGCGTTGAGGTCTCCGCTCAGTCTCAGCGGGGGGCTCTGGTGCTTCTGTCGGTAGCCGTTGTGCGTGGCGAGGAACTCCTTCTGGAACCTTCCGTCTGCCGAGAAAACCATGGGGAATCGGTATTTGTGTTGCACGGCGGTCGAGTCCATTCTAATCCCGAGGTTAAGGGTAAAGGGGGGCATTTAGCGGACGCTTTGGTCCAAAGCGTCGAATTCTCACAATCGGTACATTTTTTGTGGGGTTCGACATGTGGGACAGTTGGAGGAGGAGGGAGGATCAAGGGCATCGAACCGCCGACCCTACGGTGAGTGGATGAGCCGCTCTGTCCACTGAGCTACTGCCGGCCCAGGTTCAATTTCAATGGCAGGCCCACATGATCGGACCCCTTCCCCAAAACCTGAACTCCAAAGGGCAAGAAAAACCTCCTGTTGGTTCCCCTATTGACAGTTTACTCATATAGCGGTGGCTTGAGCAAACATACAGTGAATTCAGATATACCTATAAAGGAGCAGGTGGTGGTTAGGGGTTTATCTTGCTGAAGGATACCTAGGCTGTGGTTAGACTATATGCATGTTGGGGTTCGAACCCAGGGAGTCTGGCATCGTCACCACAATGGCCCGCCCCACCTGTCCCGTTTAGTGTTACATTTCTTTTTGATGCTCAAAGAAAAAAAAGCGTACCACAAATACCACAGCATTTCCTCGGTGTCTACTAACCTGCCATATTGTCGGTCAGTCTGCTCTCCTCAACGGCCCGGCAGTTAAAAGAATAAAGGCTGCGCATAGAAAAAAAAAACAGACACACATGTGCGCAAAAATCCGTAACTATAATTTCAAAAATACTGAGCAGATTATTAACACCGGCTCACAGAGCTGATGGAAGGCGATGACATTTAAGCAGAGAGCTTGTCACTCACCCGTGTGGTAGTGGAGGGCTGCAGGTGTGTATGGTAGGTTTGGATATCTACTGATGTCTCGGCTCCTCTCTTTATACAGCCCAGCCAGGCCTCACCTCCTACATCCTCTGCGTAGGAGGGGTTGTGTGACTTGTAATTTTCCCCAGAGGCCTCCCCTTCTGTAGCTGGATCTTAGAAGACATTCATCCAAAATGGTCCCTTGCCTCTCCTATTATTGCCTCCTTTGTGTCCTCTTCTTTTCTACCTTCTCTCTCTCTCCCCTCTTCCCTTCTTGTCTCCTGTCTGTCCTCTCCTTTACTATACTATAGTGTACTCTTTTCTGTTCTGTTTTGTTCTGCTCTGCTCTCTCTACTTCCCCCTCTCTGATTCTAGGTATTCCGGGCTGTGGTCAGACAGCTTCTCGACACTCGACGTGTTCCTGTCACATTGAGACGCTGTCACATGGGGACAGCCACCCGTGCTACCGTGTTGATGTGCTCGTCAGTAACACAGCAGCTTTAACAAAACGAGACGCTGGGCATTTCCTGCCTGACACAGCCAGAGCCCTCGCTGGATGGTGGGTGTGTGGCATTCTTGCACGGCTAAACAGAGAATACACTAAGCCGCACAAAGGTGTTGCACGGTCTGCGTTGCGCAATAGGCCGTGTCGAAACATCCTAAACAAGAACGAGAAGAGGGCTGCGCGGAGGACTGCCTGGGGAACCGTGGCCCACGGAAAGACGTGCCGTGTCTGAACAGTGATCGCTGTAGGGGCCGGGGAGCCACCGAGAACCACTGAATGGTGAGCCGCCCCCCCACAGTGTCACAGAGGTTTAACAAGGTAGCCAGACCCTTGGTAAACATGACCAAGACAGGCTTCAAAAGTACCCCGCCGTTTATTAGCTAGACGACATTCTGCGGCATTCGTGGTAATGGAGGGTTCAACAGAGATAGGCCTTGCGTGAGCGATTTGCTGGATATTCAAAATGACAAAAAAAGGCTTGCGTCTCGTCCTCAAACTAATTGCTTCCGTCTACACACGACGAGTGGGCTTGTTACACAACCTCATTCCAGGGAGACGTCAAGGTGGTACTTTTAGCATGTCATGGACTGTACGTCGCGGCTGCTTGACAATATCTTCCAAATTTGAATGTAGTGCTCTGGCAGACGGCGCCTGCTTGAACTTGCCTCTGGGTGTCTTCGGCGAGTGTCTTACTTACCTGAGGTTCTGCGTGATTGAGAGGGGGTGGGATTCCCCTCCGATCGTTGTTATTACACAACTTCTGAGATGGACGGCCTGAAATGTCAGGTGCCACTCAGCCACTCTTGCCGGTTGTGTCTGTGTTGAGAAGAACTATCTTGTATTTAAAACTGACATAGTGTCAAAGTCAAAGTCAAAGTCAAAGCAACTTTATTGTCAATTTTTGTGAATGTACAGGACATACACAAAAACCGAAACCGCCGTTTCCCTCAATCCCTGGCGCAAGACAGCTATAAACACGCATGCAATATACATATCAAAAATAGATATACAATAAGAATAAAAATTAAAAGAGAAGAGAATATATACAAACAGTATAAACAGTATGAACAGTAATAGTGTAGTAGTGTCACACCCACACACATACAGACATAAACATACAGACATTCAAATAGGCAACAGTGTTTTCGTGTATAGCTGACGTGTATAGCTATTCAAAATGCGATCGTCGAGATCAAACCTTTTTATTTATTTATTTACCGAGGCTGCACAACAAACTAATAGCAAACTGAACTTCCCCTTTCCCCTTGACAGCTAAATAGCTAAATAACTGACAAAAAGGGTTTGTTACACAAAGGTATGTGTAGGAGTGTACACCATCGCCCAGAGATTACAACAATTCAACAACAGCTCCTCTGGTTGTCCCGTTGGTCATCAACTTAACCTAGGCCCGGTCTGACCTCACTAATTCTGGACCTAGCTAACTAATACTAGTCTGACCTAACTAATACTGGTATCACCTAACTAATACTGTTCTCTGGTAGCCTATACCCTAACTAATACTGGTCTATACTGGTCTAACCTTTTTAATATTAGACGAACCCAACCAATACTGGTCTAACCTAACTAATAATCTTCATTAGTTAGTTCTAACCATTGACTGTATATATATAAGGTTCTAACTAACAAACCCAACTTTTAGTGCAGATAGGCTTATGATGTAAGAGGTGACTCCATTAGTAATGATTTTCAGTTGATACTAACGTCAAAAAATTTATCTGCTTTATAAAGTACTTTTTATTAAGACATTACACATACAACGGTAAGTGAATGCCAAGCAAATATCAATGAAAGTCACATGAAAACGGATGCTGACTTGACTCGGCCAATATCTCAGCAAGGTCTTCCTCTTTCAGGTTCGAGTCGCCGCAGAAATTCTCTGTTCCCTATGCGCTGGAACCATCGCCAAGCCCCGCATAACCATATCAGCACGTTACACACGTTCTTTAACGTTCTTTAGGCCTCTGGGTCCAAATCGCCCTCTGTTGTTGGGCGTCGTGGACCTATAGTTAGAGTACGCCCCGTACTATCCCATGAGCCTGATCACTGATAATGTTCATTCAGTAGAGTGAGTTAATGTAGTTCCCCCTGTTGGTTCATCTCGATACATTTACCGATTATTGTTTAAAGTCAAAACCATGACAGGCGTCGGGCAACAGTGCTTACCTGTACCCTGATTGAAAGTGTGTCCCATCTCAAGGGACCGCGCATGCATTCGGCGAAGGCGGAGCCGCGTTACAACGCTTGGATTTCAACTCAGTAAATTATAAATGGACACATGTTTAATTCATCGTGTACGAGGTTATGCAAAGCAACACGTTGAAGATCAATGTTTTAATTGTTCTCTACCTGTGGTCAAACTATTCTTCTTCTATTGTTCATTGCAGAAGGTCTTTGGTACAGTATAATCAAGATTCCATTGCTCATGTCAGTTATAGCTACTTGCCTCAAAATGAACATTAAACTGAATGCAGCATTGAATGCATGTTTTGTTCATGTATTCCACTTTTCCTCTGCAAATGATAGCCTACCTACCTACCTACCTACCTACCTACCTACCTTCCTTGGAAATGGTTTAAAAGGATTCGGAATTACCCTTCTTAAAGGGCAAATAATAGTAATCATCATGATTGAAATGTATTGCATTTCATAACATCAAGCCATTACTTTTCCCACGATGGAGTCTAACATATGTAAGCCCCTCCATAATGCAGAAATAATGTTACTAGTTATTAGATTAGATTAGATTAGATTAGATTAGATTAGATTAGGTTAGATAATCCTGTATTAATCCCACAATGGGCACATGTGCAGTGTTACAGAAGCAAAGGGGATCGCGCAATAGCACGTAGCATCAGTAAAAAAAAAAAAAGCAAGATACAATGCAAAAAAAAAGCTGATATAATAATACAAAGTAAAATAGAAATAAATAAGTAAACAGATGGTTGACGAATGGTTGAGTTCATATTTTTGCTGAATTAGTGTGAATTTCTCAGCAGTGTTTGGTTGCAAAGTCTGACAGGAGCAGGACGGAATGACCTGCTGGACCTGTCCCTCAAACACTGTGAGTGAAGCCGCTGTGTTTGAGCAGCCCGGTTCAGTCAGAGTGTCACGCATGGGGTGGGTCAGGGTCTCCACGCAGGTATGATGATAGCTCTGCCGTCATTCTCCTGTCTCCCACCACCTCCCCAAGGGGTCAAGGGGGCCTCCTAAGGGTTACTCAGTATCGTCTTAAGTATGCCAAATGGAAGGGCGTCATCTGTGTGTTGTATATAGGGTTACATTGTCCAAGGTAGGTAGGTAGGCTATCATTTGCAATGGAAAGAGGATTAAAGCAACAAAAGGTTGTTCACAATGCCGCATTCAGTTTACTGTACATTTTGAGGGAAATGGCTATAATGGAGCTGAGAAATGGGATCTTGATTGTACGGTATTCAAACGTGTATTTGAATGAACACATTCCCCACAAAGGGATGAACTACAGCATGTTTGGCTCTAGCTTCCAAACAGTGACAGAGGATGACCAAGATTCACAGTTATGCTGTCCACAAACATACATTGATTCTAAAGGACCAAAGCCTTATATTGCTACTGTTTTGTGGCAGGCGCCCTCTCGCTAAATGCTCTTTGGGGGAATTGTTACAAGAAAGTCAATTAGTGAAATGAAAATAAAAACGTTTGTAAAATGTGGATGTTTTAATGAAGCTAGCTAGTAGACGGGTCACAACAGTACGGTAACCCAGACTGCTATCGCGTGTCGCTATGTGCGTATTGTCCTTTCACTTCCACATTTCCTACATGACACAAAGGCTGACCCATACCAGTTTGATTACTGGTGTGAAAGTACAATCTGAGATCCACACACTTTGAAATCTGGTACAATTTGAGGGGTGTGCAGCTACTTATATAATATGCTGATACCAAAAGCTAGCTAGTGAACTTTGCCTGTTTTAATTGTACTGAACGATATACTGAATTGAATCAGCTCACCGCATTTTGAAGGACATTCATGAATTCATTATGTTTTGGGGAGGTTAGCAGTTGCAACATGCACATGCAGGCCCAGACGCACACGCACACTTAGACGTCTTACACGCAAGGTAGCACTGATATGGCGGTTTGTTTTGGGACGACAAGCATGCGATTCAGGTTTTCACAAGATGGATGCATTCCGGTCATAAAGACACCCTGCAATCAGCAGACAGACAGACACACACACACACACACATACACAGTCTTTCATAGGCGTTTGGAACGTAGGTAGCTTCCAGGCTCCACTCCATTGAGTATCTTACACCCAGATTCCCTGTCATTATATTTGCCCAGGCAAATCAGGAGCAGAGCAGGTGATGAGGGCAAAGAACCAAAATGAAATGTAGGGCCCACTTCTGCTCAACAGGATATACACAGCCTATATGTACAAAACATTTGGGGCCGGTGATGTAGTGGGGGAGGGGCTGGACACTCTCTATCTTGGACAATGCCTCTCACACTCTCTCCTTTCCACCCTGGCTCAGTGGAGGAGTACCTTCAGCAGAAGACTCCTCTCACTGAGATGCACCACAGAGCAACACAGGAAATCATCCCTGCCTGTGGCCATCAAATTATACAACTCCTCCCTCTGAGAATCAGCCATTCCTTAAGTGGACACTATCACCTTAGTAGTCACTTTATAACTGGTCATTCACTAAATCTGCTTACCTTACACGCTATTTCTTTGTGTATGCTATTTACTTTTATAGTGTATGCCTAGATGTATGCATATTCATGTATACTGTTACATATGTTTATATTATATATTTATATTTCTTCACTGTACTATACTGTGCTCACTGTTCTTCCCTTCTACATTGTCTTTTCTTTTCTTTTCCAGGAGTATTGTAACGAATGCAATTTCCCTCAGGGATCAATAAAGTATGTCTGTCTGTCTGTCTGTCTGTCTGTCTGTCTGTCTGTCTATTTAAAATGTATGATGTATTCTATATTGTAGTGCCTACTTGTGACCACACGGGGGCGTCCTACACCAGTGGAGAAATCTAAATTTGACCACTACGCAATCCGAGCAAGATAGGCACGTCGGTCATATTGTGTAATTATTTATTTACTTTACATATTGTTATTTTCCTTTTTCATCTCGTTTACGGTCCTGTAATTCTGCACCCGTATTTTCGGTCTGGGATTACTAAATTCAATTCAACCTAATTTATGTTTTAAATGGCGTGCAATGGTACACTATACAACTGTACGACAATTATTATTATTATTATTATTATTATTATTATTATTATTATTATTATTATTATTATTATTGGTAGTAGTAGTAGTAGTAGTAGTAGTAGTAGTAGTAGTAGTAGTAGTAGTAGTAGTGGTAGTAGTAGTATCATTATTATTAATACATTCAATTATAGTGGGATGTTTGTAATGTAACATGACATACTGTCTCATTCTTCTGTCTTAGCCTGTGTGTTATTCAAGTCACAGCATAAGAGTTATGCCGTGCGCTGATTAGACAGCATACAATGGACTGGATGTGTGTGTCTGGCAGACATGTGGTGCCGTCTGGGGCTGTGATTCGCCCAGTGTGGGTCTCCACTCTTTATCAGCCGGCGTAGGACTTCCTCCTCACCACTGACATCCACCAAGACTAATATTGACCTATCCCTGTGGGCGGTCTACCGTATCCTTCCTGTTGCCATGGCAGCTTATCCCACAGTATGGGACCCAAATTATGGTCTGGAGGCCGGAGCCCACCTATTCATCACCTGGAGGAAAACATCCTACATACTGTATGTACCAAGGGCAGGGGAGCCGAGCGGTCGGTGTATTTACTCCCAGTCGAAAGGTTCTGGGTTCGATCCCAAATGGTCATAGTCTACCGGTAGGCATCCGGGACTACCCTAACCCCTACCTGAGGGGTTCCTAACCTGGTTGGACCCCCCGCCCTGTCTTTAGGTGTTACAATTTTCACAACCCAGACACATACAGAGTAATACGGAATAATACAGTCATCCACAGGGTCAGAGTTCCCTGACTGGGGCCGTGAGTTAGCCATGTGTGAGGGCTGATAAGACCTCCGACGTGTGTCTAAGGAACCCGGACCCTCGGGACCTCAGGGACAGAGGGGGCCCATCCTGGGACTGATCCCCATCTGAGGTCCTCCTTGGGTCGCGTTGCAGGAATCTGGCCCCCAAAGGGCCTCAGTGGCCCTGTCCTGAGAACCAAACCTTAAGCCTAAAAATAAATCCTTACCTCACCCTAAAACCACCCCTGAACCTAAGTCTAAACCCAAACCATAACCCCCCACAATTTTATATGTACCGTATATATATATTTTTTTGTTGCTGTTGTTTTTTAGGTTGTTTTTTTTTTCAACCCACCATGAAAATAGGTGAGAAAGTTGCAAGGCAGTAGGGGAGTTTGTTTGCAGGGAATCAAACCTGGTCTATACTCTTGACCTGACAACTGCTTGTTGCACTGTCCGGGAACCTACCTAGATACCTGCATGTTCGTGGGCATCCCTTTGTGAGAGCTAGACTCAGCATGCATACATCCAACACACACACAACACAGATGAATGCGTATGAACCAGGTCAGTTGTGTCAAATATGTGTGACATGGTGGCTGCATTTCTTTCTACTGGACGGTCTCCACTGGCCCTGCAGCACACACACACTCTTCACCTCCTGGGGTCCGTGGGGGCCCCACAGCAGAGTCTTGGTGGTTTTCTCCACAACTGGGGTTCCCCCCAGGAAGACCCCCGCGGAGCCCCGCCTCTCCCCGCAGCCGGGGCCGGCGCTCCACCTCTGGCCAGATGTCTCCGTCCCCAGAGGGGGCTCGCGTTGCGTTCCCGGGGCCCGTCGGGGGCCGCGGCGGTCCCCTCCGCCGTCTGGCACCTCGTTCGGCCTGAGGTTCTCACCCTCCACCGCCCCCCCGCCCCCCCTCCTCCGGTCCCGGCCTGCCTGGTGGCCGGGTGACCCCCCCCTCCTCGGGCGGGGCGGCGGGTTCTGGGGAGGGGCGGGTCCGGGGGCCCTCCCCCGCCGGCGCCGCCGAAACGCCGGGGGCTCCGGGGCGCCGCTCGTCGTTTCCACGGCAACCTCGACGGCGGTGTCCTCGGGGCTTGTTTCCGCGGTAACCTCGGCGCCGGCGCCATCGTCGGAGGGGCCGCTTGTTTCCGCGGTGACCTCAGCGGTCTCCAGGGGCTCTGAGCTTACCCCGGCAGACGCGTGAGAGAGAGCCTCCTCCGGCCTGTCGCTGTGGGGGAGGGAGCAACGGGAGCTCCATTAGACCCCGTGGGCATCAGTTTACACAAGGTCTTGGCTGGTTTTACATGTGGTTTCAGCTTTTGACATGCCGCCCCCCCCTCCACCCACCCCACCCACCCACCACCACCACCACCACCACCACCCCACCATGACATCACTAGAGAGAGCTAAAAGCTGGGCTGATGAGGAGGAGGGTGGGGGTGGGGGGGGGTGTAAAGCAACAGATGTGAGGACAGAAAAAAAAAACGCAGCGGAGGCACACCCAAAAACAAATGGCCGACATTGCTCCCCTGGCCGCGGCGGCCCCGGCTCACGGCCCCGCCTACTGGGGGAACACCGCTGGAGACGTGATGAGAGAGAGAAAGAGGAAGGGCTGTGGTCACGTCGAACCCTAGACGAACATATATACATACACCGTGACCTAGGCTCGTCGCAGCTTTGTTTTTGACACATCTCGCGCGAGAGCGTCGGCGATGTGTCTCTCCCGATCACAACGGAATGCGTGTTAACACTCCGATGCTGCCATCTATACTTCTGAAATGGAGGGACGATCATTGGGTAGCGTGACATCACCACGCGTCAGCGCTATGCCGATGAACCATGAAATACCGCTAACTCACTACGCCACGCGCCTGAAACATACCCACGTGAACGCAACGAATGGGCTGTGATTGTGATGGAAACCGAAAGAGAGGTTCTGGGTTCAATGCCCGCGATGGCCACAATTTACCTGTTGGCAACCTGCTGCTTTGGATGAAAGCATCTGCTAATTGACCAAAAAAAACCCAAAGCCTAAAAAAAAAAAAGAAAAGGGGTCGTCGGGGGGGGGGGGGATTGAATGGGGTCAACGGCTCTGGCCAGACGGCGAGCCGGGCCGTCCGGAGAGAAGCGAGACCGCTCCCCTCATCACCTGCTCTGCTCCTCGCTCTCGCCCAGCGGTGACGGGAGGTACAGCTGCAGTCCGGAGGAGGTGAAGTAGCTTCGGCCGGCCCCCCGCGGCGCCCGCGGCCGGTGAGGGGGGGCGGGCGGGCCGGGGCCGCGCTGCCTCAGGGGACCTGTCACGGGGACCACAGAGGACACAGGAGTCATCCGAGGTGAAGCGAGCCGCTTCGAATGTCGCGATAGATGCGCAGATGCGCAATGTGCGGCGCGCGTGCCAGGATTTCGTGAAGCAAACATCTTGAAAGTGGTTTGGTCAGCAGTTGATGACCGCCTGACACACATCTGTCCGAGGACAACCGAACAATTATAACATTCGGCCTCAAACACGCCACTGTCATGTGCCCTCAGACAGAGCGAGAGAGAGCGAGAGAGAGAGAGAGAGAGAGAGAGAGAGAGAGAGAGAGAGAGAGAGAGAGAGAGAGAGAGAGAGAGAGAGAGAGAGGGAGAGAGGGGGGAGGGTGGATAATTGCTTAAGAGAGCTTATTATTTGTATTAACAACCACAAATACTTCTGGCTGCTGTGAGCCAGTGGAGAAAATGAATCTTTGTGTTGCTTGGAATCAGCCTGTAAACAGATGGAAGCTGTTTGTTAGCGTGGGTGTCCATATGTGTGTGCATGTGCGTGTGTGTGTGTGTATGTGTGTGTCTTTGTGTGTGCGAGTGTGTTCTTTCTTTGTGTGTGTGTGTGTGTGTGTGTGTGTGTGTGTGTGTATGCAAGTGTCCCTATGTTTGTGTATGTGTGTGAGTGTGCATTTTTCATTGTCTATGCGTATGTACATGTGGGTGTGTAGGTGTGAGTTTGTGTGTGTCTGTGTGTGTTTGTGTGTGTGTGTGTGTGTGTGTTTGTATGTGTGTGTGTGTCTGCGTGTGTTTGTGTGTGTGTGTGTGTGTGTGTGTGTGTGTGTGTGTGTGTGTGTATGTGTGTGTGTCTGCGTGTGTTTGTGTGTGTGTGTGTGTGTGTGTGTGTGTGTGTGTGTGTGTGTGTATGTGTGTGTGTCTGTGTGTGTGTGTGTGTGTGTGTGTGTGTGTGTGTGTGTGTCTGCGTGTGTTTGTGTGCGCCAGGGTCCCTTGACGGGCTTCCTCTCAGTCTTGGCTCCTGGTCTGGTCCTTGATCATGCAGAGCTTTCAAGTGGCTTCTCCGAGTGAGTAAACAGCAGCTTTTGTCTGCATCAGCACATCAACACCAGATGAACCACAGCCAGACTAACAGAGACGACCGTCCTTCCGAACGTGGTGCCAGTGACATGGCCATCACACCACACACCGCCATCGGTCTCCGCGGTCTGTCGGGATGTCAGGTTTTGCTCCCCCAATGTTCACAGATTATCGAGGGCCTCCTTGAGGAAGACGCCCCTACCTGCTCCTTAATGGCCTGTATCTAAATCTACTGGATAAAAAATGTTAAAATTAAATGCTAAATGAATACTTAGTGATATAGTAAATACCGTATGTAGGAGTGCTGAGAACTGAGAACTGTCCTACTCCTCACCGTCTTGGCAAGGAGGGGTCCCCCTTCTGTGTTCATTCTCAAGGTGTTTTCCCTCTGGATTTTGGGGAGTTTCTCCAAGTCCTTCTGTGTGCGTATGGTGAGGGAGGTCGTGTGACGCGGCCTGTCAAGCCCTTTGAGACTGGAGCTGAGATTAAGGACTACACAAATACAATTGACCGGGCTTGACCTGACGTTGACCTTCAGGTTAACCTCTAACAGAAAAGACACAGTAAAGCAAAATGCTTGCTGACTTTTATATCATTGAAACGGCTCATTGAATTGAGCCGAGGTACATATAACAACATACAAGAGCATGCAACACACTCACCTGTCTGTGTTGGGGCCAGCTCGGGTGCGAGGGGCCCCCTCTGTCTCGCTTGGCCCCCCAGGGCACTGGCAGGTCTGGGGCCGGCCCTGGTGGAGGGCCCCGGTGCCCTGTGGTGATCCCGCCCCACCTCGTTGGAGCTCAGGGGCCTCCTCTCTCCTCCTCCTCCTCTCCTCCTGTCTCCTCCTCCTCCTCCTCCTCCTCCTCTCCTCCCCATGAAGCTCCCGCTCCAGGTCCTGCAGCTCAGTGTGACGCTGGCCGGGTGCAGCTGCAGCCGGCAGCCGGTGCCCCTCACTGACCACACAGCCATGCACAACATGGGAGTTCATCCTACAGCTGCTAATGACTGCTGCTACCGCCACACACACCATACACACAATACACACATGTGATACTACTGCTACGACGGTGGAGAGGAAGCACGTGATTGGACGAGAGCAGAGAGTAAAGCGTCGGTTATGGTTCCGCGTAATGATCACATAGTGATCACGCAATGGCCATGCAGTTGCTTGGACGCAGTCATGAGACTGTAATGGTTCTGCGTGGGGTTTACGTGTCGAAATGCAATTCAATGCCACACCGGTAGAGGGCGACCAGAATGACCATTCTGGTCATTACATATGGATTACTAGCGAGTAAAAAAAAAAGTTTACAGACATGAAGGCAAAAGTTATATGTATGTTGTCACCAATCAGTCGAAGCATTTATCACACCGTGGCGGTGTTTATGAGTGGAAACCGGAAAAGCGATCTCCAGCGGACCAATCACTGCCAATGCCGCTGCGTTGGTGTTGCGTCGCCTCCACGCACGTCTAGGATTTTTGGGAGGTGCACGCCAGGCCCTTGCGGTGGACGCAAGGGGGGTCCGCAAGGACGGTAAGGGTCCGCAAGCCCCCCAGCGTTGCGTCAATGCGGAAGCATAACTTAAGCATAACTTGGGCTTTAGCGTGTTGATTGGATGAGAGCACTGAGGTATCATGTGGATTGGACAAGAGCAGAGAGGTATCGTGTGGATTAGATGAGAACAGAGAGTAAGCGTGTTGATTGGACGAGACCAGAGAGGTATCGTGTCGATTGGATGAGAACAGAGACTAAGCGTGTTGACTGGACGACATCAGAGAGTAAAGGCTGAGTTATGCTTAAGTTATGCTTCCGTTCACCGCAAGGGCCTGACGTGCACCTCCCAAAAGTCCTAGACGTGCGTCGAGGCGACGCAACACCAACGCAGCGGCTTTGGCTGTGATTGGTCCGCTAACTACATTCGCTGGAGATCGCTTTTCGGGTTTCCACTCATAAACATCGCCACGGTGTGATAAATGCTTCGACTGATTGGCAACAACATATATATATAACTTTTGCCTTCATTTCTGTAAACTTTTTTTTTACTCGCTAGTAATCCGTATGTAATGACCAGAATGGTCTTTCTGGTCGCCCTCTACCGGTGATGCATTGACTTGCATTTCGACACGTAAACCCCACGCAGAACCATCACGGTCTCATGACTGCGTCCAAGCAACTGCGTGGCCATTGCATGATCACTACGGGGGAACCATAACCGACGCTTAAGCGTGTTGATTAAATGACAGCAGAGAGTAAGCGTGTTGATGGAATGACAGCAGAGCGTAAGCGTGCTGATTGGGCGAGACCAGAGAGGTAGCGTGTTCATTGGACAAGAGCAGGGAGGAACCATGGTCACCTTGAAGTCCTCCATACAGCCTCTCCAGTGGTCCTCCAGGGATGGGGGTCCCTGACACAGCTCCGGGGCCAAGCCTCGGGAACTCAGTCTGGGGACTGGCGTACATATCAAGTACATATGGAAGTGGATCGTTCTTTGGAGCTCCACCCCTCCCTCTCCCCTGAGTGGGTGAGATGATGAAAATGTGCATTTAATTGCATTCAATATATACACAAACCGATGACACATTCAGCCGGTGCAGTTTAAAGTAAAAACAATGTAGAGAGAGAGACTCTCCCTCCTCATCTCAGAGGAACAGCACAGTTTATATTATCATTTCATTCATCTCAACGGAACCGGGGACATGAAAGCCAGCATGTCGCACCGATAGAGCACAGTACAGGGTGACGTCACTCACGAACAAACAGTTTTTTTTTCTTTCCATTCCGATAACACGCTTTGTCTCTCTCCGGACGCGCGACCCATTGTACCGCGGCCAAGGTGTCCGTCTGTCTTTGTACGCCTGTCTCCGGACCGGAGCCCACCAGAGGCCGCTTACGGCTGTGGCGTAGCCAGACAGGTTCAAATGGGCGGGCCACAGAAAAAAAAAATGGGTGGGCAAAGCCAATTTGATTGAACGTACGCTTGGCGTTGACGTAAACGAAGGAAAGCCTTTCTGATTGAACCGGCAAGACTGACAAGTGTCAGTCTTGAGGGTGACTGATTAGACGGGCGAGACTGACAAGTAGGAGGGCCTTAGGCCTGTCCAGGCCCGCCTACTTGTCAGTCTTGAGGGTGACTGATTGGACGGGCGAGACTGACAAGTAGGCGGGCCTTAGGCCTGTCCAGGCCCGCCTACTTGTCAGTCTCGCCCATCTAATCAGTCACGCTCACGGTGACAGCGCCCCACCAGAGCCTCCCGCGGCTTAACGTGGACCACAAGAGACACCAGTACAACCCGGTCATCATTAGCGTCTTTGTAATCACTTCATAAACGTTCATGGCGTCTTCAGACTTCGGGGATCGCTGACAGTTGCGTGCCAGAGTGTGTGACTAAATGCCGACCACAATGGCTCACAAATACAGGCCAGGCCTCAAATCAGCAGGAGTCTTACCCGGAGTCTCTCGGAATATATTGTATCCAGTAGGATGGAGGCAGGCATGCCATGAACATTAAACCCATTGGCCTTTACAATACGAAAAAGAGCCCTTTAAACGTAGATGTAAAGAGTTCTGTGTGCAAGAAAGCCCTGGTAGTGATCAGACCAGATTAATGTGTAGCATGTGTGAATTGCATAAACCTCTTAATGCAATCTTTGACAAAAGCAATTGTTGAAGCCATGACCTTGCATCAAAAGAAGCCGCGACTCTTTCCCTTTCAAGATAAGATAGTACATTATTAATCGCAGATGTGAACATTTGCATGTTAGAAACAAGACCAAAAATGCAGCTATGTCTCGTGCGCGCACAATAAGAGCGTTGAGACGGCCAATATTGACCGTCATACATCTGTGTCTCAAGCATCTGAGTGCTTTTAGTCTCCAGTATATCCTGCTTTAATGTTAAATTACATTATTACCTGCTCTTTGTCCCCGAGTTCAGAGAACGGTTTCCTCAGAGTTCATGTTGTTTAAAGAGACCTCCCCACACGCACACACAGCAGCCCATCGGGTTTGCATCCACAACCCAAACATTGTTCCCCTTCACAGCTCGTTAGCTCCACGCCACCGTCGTCAAGTGCTCTCAGGATCCGTTTGTGATTGGTTGCTAGGCCGGGATGGGCGAGAGAGGCGAGAGAGGTGTGAGAGAGGTGAGAGAGGTGAGTGCCGCTGTGTGCGAGGGTTGTCCCGGTTACCGAATACCTCGACGTTAACAACAACCACAACAACGGAAAAAAAAACCCACATTGTCAAAAGCCGGACCCCCAGGCCTGGCGCTGTCCGCCCCGGCCGCGGTCGGGTTTCAGCGGCGCCGTGGCGCTGTGGGGGGGGGGGGGTCACGGTGAGAATGGGGATTAGTGGCATTGTTTGTCGAGCGGGGGTGACGGGTGAAACAGGGAACCCACCACCACCACGCGCTGCTCCGTCGGTCTCCGCTTTCACCGCCACCCCACCGAGAGCCCACACACCCCCCCCCTTGGGAGCTTTTTAGGACTCCAGGCTTCGGCGAGGTGCGTTTGTTTAGCCCTCAGAGTGAGGTGGTGGCGGTGGTGGCGGGGGGGATGGGGGGTGTTTTGTCTGTTTCAATTTGCACACCTGTCACTATGACAACGCTGGCCTCGATGACCACCACCAGGTGTTGCTGCAGCAGATTCAAACCCTGCACAAAGCCCGTACCCAGACTCTCTGTGGGTAACGGTAACACACTATAACCCCTCCACCACACACTCGCCCCTCCACTACAACAAGAGACTCTCATTTGGTGTGACACTTCTCTGGACTAATGGTCCCACTAACCTCTCCACTATACAAGAGAATTGAATTTGACCATTGAGTGATGAACGTGTACCGTGTTAAGCTCTACCGACAACACTCTTGACTGAGGCAACACTTTAACGTCGCAGAGTTGTGTGACATTGTGTCAGGTTGTGTTGCCTCGTGTTCCGTTCAATTATGTTGTGTTGAGGGGCGTGTGTGTGTTGTTAAGTTTGGTTGTGTGTTTGATGTGTTGTGTTTACGTGTTGTGTTTACGTGTTGTGTTACATTGGGTTATGTTGCGTGAGTCTTGTCCTCTGTGTCTTTGTAATCGCTTCTTAATGATTCACTGACTCCGTACTTGGAGATCACTCTAATGACTTTAATGATGTAGTCTGTGTGTGTGTGTGTGTGTGTGTGTGTGGGGGGGGGGGGGGGGGGGGGGGTTAATCGAGGGTGGAAATCCCAAGTATTGGGTGTCAGGGTAGCA
>JAXIVH010000026.1:2540312-2545312 GCA_036785325.1 Urophycis tenuis | reverse complement strand
CGGTTGTTGTGGGGTCTCCTCGGGCTCTCTCACACGTTCCACACACACACACGGAGGTCCGATGAGGAGGGAGTGAGCGGGTGTCCTCTGAGGGCCGTGCTGAGGCTCTCCATAACGAGGGCTGGACAGCCCGCTGACACTCCTGCCTCCTCACTGCATGATTAACCCCTTCTGGGAGAGGAGAGCCCGGGCCAGACTGACACACGGAGTTCACAGAGCTGGTGGTCAGATGGAGGGGACAACAGAGACGGCACTTTTGTTCATCCAAGACAGGATATTGGAGTGTCGCAGTGCAGCCCAGTAATATAAATTAAAGAAGGGATGACTTTGGTGTTTTTTGTTTTTTTTAAAGGTAGAAATATAGTAATGGAAATGGAAATGCAAAAAAATGAATGCAGTTAATCAACAGTTGAGTAGAAACGATTAACAGTCTACATAACAAGTAGACTCAAGAACAGCTTCTTTCCCAAAGCTGTCACCATATTGAACTCAAATCTGCACTAATACATACAAACTGTTCTGATATATTTGCACTGACCACTTCACCACCAGACTTAATCTACCTCAATTGTCAATACGCTGCTAACCGCTCTTGGACTGTGCTCAATGTTTGATGTTGTTGTCTGTCTGTGGTCTTCACTGTGTATTTAAATTTTACTGTGTATTTAAAAAAAAATGTTGTTTTTTTTCTTTTTATATTGTGCTTTATTTACTATGTGTGCACTTTTAAGGAGCTGCTCATTGAATTTCAGCGTACTGTGTATAATGACAAATAAAGCTTTCTATTTCTATTCTTCTAATTGGATCTATACCTTAAAAAGAAGAAGAAGAATTACTCATTTGATCCCGTGAGGGAAATTTGGTCTTCTGCATTTAACCCAATTGTGAATTAGTGGAATACACTCAGCACAGAGTGATGGTGAAGCACACAGTGAGGTCAGAACACAGTGATGGTGAAGCACACAGTGAGGTGAAGCACACACACTTAAACCCGATGCCGTGAGCTGCCTGCAACAGCGGCGCTCGGGGAGCAGTGAGGGGTTAGGTGCCTTGCTCAAGGGCACTTCAGCCATTCGCACTGGTTCGGGTCGAACCGGCCACCCTCCGGTTACAAATCCGAAGCCCTAACCAGTAGGCCGCGGCTGCCCCATTATTGACCATGACATCAACAACACCAACAGGACGTTTCGGCATGAACAACCGATGGAACCAATCACGGCCCGAAACGTACACGAGTTACGAGAAATCGCTTTGTGGTGAGAAGCTAGCCAGCGTGGCTACATTGTAAGCGTCCGGACGCGTTGACCGCAGTTCCCTAACGCTGAGGGGAAGGAGTGGCAGGGAGTGGTAATAATGCAGGGGCATTTAGCAGCGGCTTTCCCCTCTCCATTATCTCCCAGACCAGCCCAAGGCCGGGCGAATGGCCGGTGGCCAGACGACCAATCGCACGGCTGCAGTTTTAAATGCGTCTCCTCAAGGATGCACTTTTTGTCTGTTCTCACGGAGCTGTTAGCCACGCTAACGCTCATCAGTGTTTGGTTTCACCCGCTGATTTTCCCCGGCCCTCTCCCATCACCTCTAGCTCTACCGAGGCCTGCCCCCTCAAACATCATGTACATGTTTGGCTGTGCAATAGTGACATGAATAATAGCCCTGGAATGAGCTACATGCTATCTCCATGCTAGATTTACTTTGTCCTGACTTGTGCTGATAAACGCCTACAGTCACATTAAATGTGAACGTAAGTGTAAATTAAAGTCACTTCAAATTGTGCAGACTTCTTCGGCTGAATCACATATAACCCAAGTGGAGGATGATTGAGGCTTGTTTGACAGCCACATACATGTTTTACGTAGAGCTGTGATAGTGTCTTTGTTTAAACAAGTCAAGGTTCAAGAGGAGTTTATTTAACCCTTTACCCCAATTATCGTCTCACAGGGCCTCAGCAGGCCCCGCATTCAAACGCAAGCTGACGTGTTCCCTTAACCCCACGGCCCCGAACACTGGGGGGAAAGCCACCGGGGAAGAGAGCCAGAGAGCCCACCTACTTGAGATCCAATAGTGGCCAGTGGTTTTATAAACATGTGCATTCGTCATCCCTCGGAGCAGATGCAGTAGACAGAGGGAAAGAGCAACGGGCTTATCTTGACGTGACATCAATATCCTGCAGTCGTCACCAGCCTTTTATTCGCTTTTTCCTTTTTTTTTTTTTTGTGTTCACGTGAACGCCAGTCAATATCCGGAGCACTTCCTTTGTGCCCGAGTGTGTGTGCGTGCGTGTGCGCATGTGTGTGTGTGTGTGTGTGTGTGTGTGTGTGTGTGTCTGTATGTCTGTGTATGTGTGTGCATGTGTGCGTGTGCGTGTGTTTCCGAACAGAGCTGGCGGCCTGGCATCATTGTTGTTGATATCTTTGGCACCGTTTCCATGCCAACTGCCAGGTTTACAATGCCCCATAGTAGCCCGCTGTTCTGTGATTTACTCATGGAGGAATGTCCCTTCCTTTTTCTCCCTTCCTCGCTTTTTATTTTTACCTCAGCTTTCCTCTTTGGCTAGCTAACGTCCAGGGCGTCGTTAGCATTGTTTCCTAGACGACAGCGCGTCCGTTCTGATTCCAGCCGGCGAATGTTTGCCCGAACACATGGCGGGCGGGACGTGGCGCGGACCGCTCCAGCCGTGCGGATCAGCACCAGATACCAGCCACGCCAGTTCAAACAGAATCCGGGCTTGGAAAAAAAAAAAAAAAACCCAGAGCAAACGCTCTCCTTTAATGTTCCCCCTTCAAAGTGCAAATCGCGGGGGGTTTTACGAGCCACGCGGGTTCTGGTGTCGCCTGTCATTCGGGCCGAGGGCCAGACAGATATTTGACTTAGTCTCGGCTCGGGGCGGTTTAGCCTTCCCTTCAGAATGGACTTGACTGGCGCGTTGGCCCGGAGACTTTGGCCGCCGGGTGTGCGATGCGTCAGCCAAAACCTCCGAGACGCGCTACAAACGCAGATGGCGGCTCGAGGTTCCCCCTTTTCTCTTGATTTTCCGGCTTGTGGCGCGTACGTCTGTGAGGAACGGGGCGCTAATGGCCCAAAACCCTGCCGCCGGGTCACGTGACCTCCGCCTGACAGCCCCGGAGACTGCGAGGTGATCCTTGGAGGCTGGATGTCGATGAAAGAGGTCTGGAAACACCGGCCCCCGTGAATCCCTCACCACCTGTCCCCCCGGCCGACCATAAATCATTACCAAAAAATGTCAGAAATCCAGCGTAAAATCTAACATTTCACAACATCTTCAGCTGCCTCTCGTGTCTGTACGCACCTCCGGGTCGGCGGAGCGGGCCCTGGGGCATTTCACTCGGCCTCTGCAGTGCCACACATCTTGTCGGGTATGAGAAATGGTTCATTTCAATGAGACTAACCTCTGGAAAAAAACATGTGTGTGTGTGTGTGTGTGTGTGTGTGTGTCTGCACACTGGGCTTATGGTAATATGGGCGTTTGCAGGTGTTTGCCTTCATAAATTGTACATTTCCATGTTTCGCCTCCCAGAATGTAGGTATGTGTTTTGATACAAACCAAAGGAGCGTGTTCACGCGTCAGCAAGGTCTCTTGACACGTGATGTATGAGTAACGCTCCGAGCAGACACAGGCTGCTGCCGGTGGTGGAGCATCAGCCGGCCGAGATGTTTCTGTTTCTGTGCCTTCACGTCGTCTTCTCTCTCGCAGCGAGAGGAGGAATCTCCAAACTCAACACGTCCACGGGTGAAACTGGATCTTCCGTATGGCTCAGGGGACTAGGGGTCTAAGGGGGGTGGGGGGGTGGGGGGGGTTTAGGAAGGGGCCAGCACGGGATTATACGAGATTCCCCCCCCCCCCTCCCGCCCTGTTCGTCACCCAGGGAAACTTTCACCAGCAGTTGGCTTCAACACATCACACTTGTCGTGCATATTTTCACCGGTCTCCAGAGGAAAGCGAGAAATGTTAACTTTTTCCCAAAGAAACTCGACACGAGCAACACAAACTGTGAATAACGTGATAATTATTTAGGATTATTCTGATTATCATTATGACAATTCTAATTCTAATTCTAATTCTAATTATTATTATTATTATTATAATTATTTCATATTCATTAAAGTATTAATGAGTGTGTGTGTCCAGTATGTGAGCCGCACTCACTGTGTGACGTTTGTGCATGGTGTGTGTGTGTGTGTGTGTGTCCGTGTGTGTATCCGTGCAGAGCGTGTGCGTAGCCCACTTGCAGGGATCACAGGTAGTCCCATGGCTCCTGTCAAAAACGTGTTTTGTTTTTTTCCCCTGCCCCACCTCAGAGTGGTTTCCATGGCGCTGCGCTGCGCTGTTCTGTGTGATTTGGCGGGCCGCGCCCCGCTCAGAAAACATGTGGACGCCGCACATATGGACATCATATCCTCCACGGCCTCCGTCCATAGATAGACTATTGTTCTGTGAAGATGCGTATTTGTGTGTCCAGATGTGTGTGTGTGTGTGTGTGTGTGTATGTGTGTGTGTGTGTGTTGTGTGTGTGTTTGTGCGTGTGTGTGTGCGTGTGTGTGTGTGTGTGTGTGTGTGTGTGTGTGCATGTGTGTGTGTGTGTGTGTGTGTGTTTGTGTGTGTGTGTGTGCATGTGTGCGTGTTGTGTGTGTGTGTATGTGTGTGTGTGTGTGTGTGTGTGTGTGTTGTGTGTGTGTGTGTGTGTGTGTGTGTGTGTGTGTGTGTGTGTGTTTGTGTGAGTGTGCGTGCCTGTGTGCGTGTGTGTGTGTGTGTGTGTGTTGCTTCTTCCAGATGTGTGTTGTATGTCCGGCTGCATATTGTTTCCATGTGAAAGGCCCACCACGCTTTCATGTGGGAATCCAGAGTCAGGCGAAGGGGGGCCGAGGTATGGGCATATGGTCCCCTTTTCTGTCTTTCTTTCCTCCCGCTGTCTCAACTCCCTGTTTCCTTATTTTCTCTCTCTCTCTCTCTCGCTCTCACCCACCCCCCCCCCCCTGTCTCT